>JZKD02S1636526.1:510195-530320 GCA_000966675.3 Picea glauca
TTGTATAGACCTTTGAAGGTTTCGAAAGATTGATTTTTTATACCTTCAAAATATGTTATAACCTGATCCTGAACATGAATTTCTTTGACCGCCTTGAATTGTTTCCTTGCTTCTGCTTGCTTGTGGAAGTAGTTGGTGTTTTTGTCTCTAGCTTCTAACCAGAGGTTTCTTGATTTTTGTTGCTAGTACCCTTCCTCCTCTCTGCAGGCTTGATGCATTTTCCTTTGAATATGATCCTATTTGGAGAGGGTTTCTTGAGTTGTCTCTTTCCCTTCCATCTCTAACTGGTGATCTTCAAGATTTTTTTGTGCTTCTTGCCTTTTGACAGTTGGGCTCTTTTGGGTTTTAGACCAGTCTTTTAGTGCTCTTTTGAGCTTCCTAAGCTTTTCTTCCTAGACATAAAAGGGTGATTCATAGACCTTCTCATTCCATACTTTGGCAACAAGGTCATGGAAACCCTCATATTGAAGCCAAACAGGGATGAATCTGAATGGAATAGGTCCTAGATTTTTGTCCTGCAAGATCTCTAACAGGATTGGTTTATGATCGAATACACTATGCGACAGGATTTTAGACGAGAAAATTAGACCCAGGAGCAGGAAGGAGCTTTGAACTAAAAGCCTATCTAGCCTGGCAGCAATATTCCCTGGCCCCACTCTATTGTTTGTCCAGGTGAACTTTCCTCTGGTGGGTTTGATATCCTCCAAATCTCAATCTAACATAATATCCTCTACCCATTCCCTAGCAAGGTCTCTCACATTGGACCCACCTTTTTTCTCTTCCACATCAAGGGTTACATTAAGATCCCCCCAATAATGATATTTTCCAGCTCGTTTGAGTTTAGGAAATCTTTAATCAAATCCCAACAGTTTCTTTTTTCCGAAAATAAGACAGGGACATAAAGGTTGAAAAGACTTACCAGTCGGCCCATCACTTTGTGTAACAGGCTGGTGAAAACCCAATGCATGCATGCCTCAGATGAGATTAGATTATATTTTGAGTTGTCCCAGAAGGTTCCCAGACCTCCAAAGGCACCTCTTGCGCTAACTGATATTCCTTGGCCTTTTTTCCAAAGGTCTTTACTTGCTTGGAGGAAGTCTTGTTCCTCCATCTTTGTCTCCTGGACTAGAAGGATCTCGGGGTTTGACATTCTGATTAATTATTTAAGGGCTTCTTCCTTTATTCTGCTACCGAAACCCCTATAATTCTAGGAGGCTAGTTTCATGATTTACTTGTGGGGGGGTTTTGGCTCCTTTATGAGCCTTATCTTGCTTTCTTGTCGTTCTTACATTAATAAATTTCTTGAATGTTGGTTGCGAGCCACTGAGGACATATTTTTAGGTTTCCTTTTCCCTTTCTTCTTTTTTGGATTTCCTTCCTCTGCTTTCTTTTTTGGGTGTGACAATGGAGCCACTTGCATCCGTAGAGTCACTATCTATAGATGCCTCTCCTGGTTCCACATCTAGATTTTATTTTTGTTCTTCGGTGGCCTTCCCCTGTCCTTATTTCATTCCATGCCCTGATTGATTGGTTTGGTGCTCTTGTGTTCCGCGGGTAGTCTTTTCGTGTGTTTATGTTTCATTGGGAGGGGCCTCCTTTGATTCCTCTCCTAGTGCTTTCTTTGTTTTTTCCTTCTCTCTTAACATAGAAAAATTGTTTCCTGGTGAGAATGCCACTATCTAAACATCTGGCTCCTTGGGCAGAGCTACGGTTTCCTTTGCATTTCGTTTTTCTTTAGGTTTGGTCGTTGTTTTCCCCTTTCTGGCCTGTTGATACCCTTCCTCTTGTTCTTTCTCCTGATTAGGGGGAGTAAGTTTCTTACCCTGGGTGGAAAGGAGCCTTCGGAAGGAGTCTTCGGTTGAAGGAGGAGGTAGGGGAGGTGTCTCCCCTCCTCCTGAGGACGTCATCGCGACTGTTGAATTGGTCGTCAGAGAAGCAAACCCTCAGGATTGGTCGTCAGAGAAGAAAAAATCATGAAGAAATGTTTTTGCTCGACTCCAATCACAAAATGTTAAAAATACTAAATCTTTATTAATATTATTATTATTATTATTATTATTTAATTCCATTTCAAGTTTTACACTATGCATGTAATTGTTTTCTTTGTTTAATTAAGTCTAGTTTGTTTTTATAATTACAATTACTATTATTATTATTAATAATTAATCCGATTTTTTTTTTTAAATGTAGTGCACTTCATTACTCTTAGTGCAAAAAGAAAAACATTATATTTTTATTGTTTACCAAGCCTACATATCCTTCATTCAACGTACTAGTAACAATTTGTCAAAAAATCTTAGAAAGAAAAACATTAATTTTTCAACTCAAAAAATTCTTAGAAACTCTTTCAACCAATTGTTCTACACTGGGGAAGCATCACTCTTTTGTGGATGCCCCCATTGGCATAAGGATCATGGTATATTAGATCTTGTATGTTACCATGAACTATTTCTCTAGATCAATGTGGGTTATTAATTTCGTATAGAGAGGTATTTATCTCATAAAAACAATTCCATGAAATACACATGTTATGTATATCATCTTAGTAATAGACATTTTTTTTTAAAAGGCTTCTGACAAGGGAAAATGAAGAGCACTACCTAATATAGATTCTTTTCCATATTTCAGAGTATGAAATTTTGAATTGTGTATGTCGAGAGTCATAACTTGGCATGCAGAATTTAAAGCTAAGTCTGCATGTTGTTTTGCACACCAAATGTTATAGCTCAATGTTTCCACTATCCTTAAACTCCCCATTTGAGTAATTACATGAGGTTGCTAAGGACATTTCCCCTTCGAACCCTTAAAATGTGTGCTACACCTTAGTCCAAGTAAGCGTTCCTCATGTGTGGGATTCCAAAGCTTGGAGAGAACTAAGGTACTTGGTCCATGCATTTGAAGAACATTGAAATAATTCACATGCAATCATTCATACTTTTCTATTTTCTGAAGGTGGGAAAACCTATCATAACTCAGTGGTCAATTGGTAGTGAGGACAACCATCACTTGCTACTATCCATTAATGTAGGCTAACTCATCACTGATATTCAAGGAAAACCACACCACATGAAATGACTTGGTGGAGGTCCTTAAGGGGGCAAACTTTCACTCCTACTAGATGCCGAGGGGTTTTGGGCCTTTGTCCTATTTCCTTAGGAAAGAAGAAAATAAACTCTTAGCCAATTAGAAGCACTTTTAGGTCTTACTCTAGGACCAAAAGATGGTTTTACCCTAGATAGTCTCTGCAAGAAGACATAATCCCTTGTGGTCATCATGAGACTATCTCCACTAGATCATATGTTTTTTAGCAGTATTTAGCTTAATCGCATACATGAAACCAAATACTACTTCCAATTGCAACTTAACCTCTTACTCAAGATGCAATAATTCATCCATACACTTAAATCATTAAAATTTAAATATATTTTTACTAATTTATTTATTTAAATTAAAGACAAATAACAATTTTCTTTTTTAAATGATATCAAAATTTACAAAATTAATAAAATAAAATAAAAATTGTAAACACATATTAAAAAAAAATTGAAATCATATCAAAATTTACAACATTAATAAAATAAAATAAAAATTGTAAACACATATAAAAAATTGGTGTCGCAGATATGGAGTTGGTGTCGCAGATACGTCAAGTCTACGAAGTTCAGGTTGGCCATGAATGAATTGATTTCAATAAACTTGTGTTTACTGTTTTGTTATTTGGCAAAGATGTATTGTCACACCTCTTGAATTATATATCTATTGGTGGACGGTCACGATGTTTTATATCTTTATAATTTGGAGTAAACTGCGTGCTTTGATATATTTGGTGTTTTCAAACTGTCTACCCTATCCATTTGGAGCTTTATAAAATACAAAAGTTTTAATGGCAACCTTCGAATTTACTATATAGTCCATCTCAATTTTCGACATTGTATGCGAAAAACAGCGAAAAAAATAAATTAGCAATTGATTTAAAAAGTTAAAAGGCACATAAACAGATTAGACATTTTAAAAGCTTTACAACATTGTGAAATGATAATTTTTTTGAAAAAATCTCATAATTTAGTTTTCAATTAATCTACAAATGCGGGATGACTCGTTATTCTTAATTAAGGAAAACCACTTTATTTAGGATGACCTTATAGTGGTCCTTAAAGGGGTGATGTAAGGCTTGGGGAGTCTAGCTCGAGTGTGCATTCCATCGCAAACCAAGACAAATGATTCAGAAAGACAAAGCACTTGTTTCGGTTTAAGGAGGAAAAAGTCTTCTTATATGATGGAGTTAGGCTTCCTTGGGTGTGTGTCGTGTCATGGAACGACTTTACCAAAGTTTCTTCACGAAGACGAAAGCATAAGGTGGGCATTCTACCAATGCATTAGGCGCCCCACCAAAGAGACATATTGGCTAGGACGTTTTTTGGACACTCCATGCAAGACATCAGTCTAACGAATGGAAGGCAACTCAGGCAACCAGTGCACCAAGGAGAGTGACCAATAAGAGTGACCAAAGAGATGTGCGAGGAACACTAGCCAAGCGACAGGTTGGACAATCGGTCAAGGCAGGACTTGGGCACCCAAGACGGAAAAGAAGAGTCATTTCGATGATTGAGGGCATGCATGGGTGGGCTCGACCAACTCACCCAAGGGATGTGTGCCTCTTAGGCAAAAGTTGATTCGAAAGTTAAGTGGACAAGCGCAAAAGGTTATGTCTCTCCAAGGAAAACAAATGCACTAGTTGGGAGGACTGGCCACCTACTTATAGCCAAGGGAGAGACCAAATGAAGGGGGTACAAGAAGTTATGTAGAGAAATATGTGATATGAATTTGTCCAAGTGTGGTGGGGATCACAAGTTACATGGTATGAGGAAAGTGTTAGGGACCAAACCTCCCTAACCCCTCAAGTAGGTAGAATAATATTTTCCATGTAATAAAGGCCAATATTAACAAGGCCTAGCAATAAGGAAGAATAAGTCAAAAGTAAGAAGACCTAATAGAAGTTTTTGCTTCTAGAAAGGTCTTCATCTAGATTGTTCTTTTAGATAGAGAGATCTAGTATAAATAGGAGTAGAGGGTATGAGAAGTTTTGTCTTGAGAAATTATTTTAATAGAGCTATGTTATGTTGGAGATTGCCCCCTCGAAGAGGCAAGTGAACATTGTTTCCTATCAATAAAGGTATAATTATGGTATTGTGGTTCCATATAATTTGTTGTTCTGATGTTATCTCTGAAGTATTTCTATATTATATTGCTATCTCGATGTTAGTCTCTGTATTATTTCTCTTTTTTGCTAATATAATCGATATGGTACCTTACAAGTAGTATCAGAGCACTTTCCTTGGCAGAAATGTGGGTTAATTTTTTTCAAGGTAGAGACATATTTTGGCTTCTTAAAGCTACAAAGATCTATCATTTACTACATAAATTCATGGTCGAGGAAGCACACATGCATGAACTACAAGTGGTACTTAAGCGTACATTGTTGGCCACCCTTGTAACCTCTGTTGGTACCCCTTTGAGTGGTAGCGCATCAGACAACACCTATATATGGATTGACCTAGCTCTCTTGAAGCCCTTCATAGATAAATTGATTAGTCGCATGACTTCTACAGTGTCACCGAGAATAGCACTTGGGAAGATACTCTCTAGTACCTGGGTATTCGGGTAGTAAAGCTAAGGGTACAGTCTAGAATCCTTAGTTGGTGCCCTGAGATATTGGGTTGAGTACTATTGTTGGACCATGCACGTATATCAGAGAGCTATAGCATAGGGAAAACCTTTGTCTATAGAAACCCTGAATACCCTAACTCTTGGGACGGAAATAGAAGCAGAATAGACAAGATCTATTGTCGTGCAACCTTACCTCCTGCATTTGGGTTGTGAAATTACAACACATTTCTTCCTGTTAAGAATTTGGGCATTTCACCACTGTAGTATTTTTCAGATCGGATAATAACTCAACAGGAGTATTAAGAAAAAAGTATAGTTGTCCCGCCGGAACACTTACTTGGGACCTATCCCATTGGATTCCCCTTTTCTCCTTGATCATAGTAGTACCTTTCATTTTTAAGTATTTTTTTTCAATGGACCCGACCCCTTCCCAACATCCCTATTTTCCCATCTATCCCATTATAATCCCCCTCTCTCTTTGATCCTAGTGGTACGTATCACTTATAAGTCCTTTTTTGTGGTCCCACCCACCCATTTTCCCTTACCAACACTCGCCATTTCCAAATGGCCAACACTCACAACCAATACATGCAAGCTTCCATCAATCAAACCAAGGAATCCCTCCAACAAGTGACATCTGAGATTGGATCTACCAATTCCTGCCTTTAAAAATTTGAGACCCAATTCCAACAACAATTTGACACCATGGATGCCAAATTCATGAACCAATTTAACACCCTCCAGTCTGTTGTCAACCATTTGTTGAAAATAACTTTGGGTCCTTCCTCCTTGGACCAACCAGATGGTGTTGATTCCTCTCATTCTTTCCATTTTCAATCCAACTCCTTTCATCGTGACCCCTATCTTCCTTGCGTTAAGGTCAATAAATTTGATGGCTCCAATCCCACGGGTTGGGTCACTCAAATGGAGCATTATTTTTCTCTGCATGGCATTACTGATGAGTTGTCCAAACTTCGCTATGTTGTTCTCTATCTAGATCCTAAACACTGGAAATGGTGGAAATGGCGTAAAAATTCACATCAGTGGTATATTGCATGGACCCAATCTGTTGTTGAGCTCTATGAATGCTTTGACATTAATACCCACTATCTCGGTCATTTGACCAAGATGAAACAGTCAGGCATAGTTGAAGACTTTATAACTACTTTTGAGCATTTGGCCTTTCGAACTAAGGCCATGTTAGATGCGTTCCTTTGGGAATTATTTATTAGTAGCCTAAATGATGAAATATGAGCCCAGGTTCTCATGTCCCACCCTCAGACTTGGTTGGAAGCTACTAAATGTGTGAAAGAGGCCCAATAAGTTGTTTTTTCCCAGAACAAAAAACCCTCTTTTGTTCATCACCTTCGACCCACTAATCTTGCCCCCCCTTCCACTCCCCTCAAGGTCCATAAATTAACTAGGGATGAAATGGCTAAACGCAAAGTCACAGGTCTTTGCTATAATTGTGATGACAAATACTTTTTGAGGCACAAGTGTAAGGAGAAAAAAAAAATTATGGCCATTTCAGAAGATGTTGCTGAAGAAGATGTGATAGTTCCCCTTGTTGAAGAGCCCTCTCTTCCTGATGCTACCCAGGAGCCCGCTGACCCACCTGAAGTTGACCCACTCATTTCCTTGCATGACCTTATTGGCTTCTCTTCTCCACAAACCCTCAAGGTCATTGGCTATATTAAGCATAGGAAATCCATCATCCTTGTTGACAATGGTAGCACCCATAATTTTATTCATCATCACATTTCCTAGGAAACCAATTGCTATATTTGTGCCATCAATAATTTTCAAATCATGATAGCCAATGATGTGTTCATGAAATGTGGTGGTCATTGTGAAAATGTACTTCTTCAAATTGGACAGTACCACCTAAAATATCATATGATTTCCATTGACATGGGTGGTTGTGACATTGTGCTCGGTGTTGAATGGTTACGCACTTTGGTCCCATTCTTATGGATTTTAATGAATTAACCATGCAATTCCAAGAGGAGGGAAAACAATATCAATTCCAAGGCCTCACAGTCAGTTCTCCTGACATCATTAGTTCCCATCGCATGGAAAATCTCCTCAATAAAGGTCACTCCGGTATTATTTCTCAACTCCATTCCATTCAAGCAGTTGAGACACCCTTTGTGCCTCTTGAACTCCAATCTATCCTCTCCAAACATCAAGTTATTTTTCCACTCCTTAGGGAATTTCTCCTTATTTTGGTGTTCATGATCATTCTATCCCCCTTGTTCCTGGAATTCTTCCTCCCAATGCTCTCCCGTATCGTCATCCCTTTTCCTAAAAGAACGAAATTGAGAAAATTGTGCAGGAGCTGATCCAAGAGGGTGTTATGCGCCCCATTACTAGCCCTTATTCTTCTCATGTGGTGATGGTACTCAATAAAGAAGGTACTTTGCACATTCATCCTTACTTTTGTGCCCTCAATAAACTCACAATCAAGGACAAGTTTCCCATTCATGTCATTGATGATCTCTTGGATGAGCTAAGTGGTGCTCATTACTTCACTAAACTCGATCTTCCTTTTGGCTACCACCATATACGTATGCAAGAAGTTGACATCCCCAAGACTGCATTTCGAACTCATGAGGGTCACTATGATTTCTTGGTCATGCTCTTTGGCCTATGTAATTCCCCCTCCACCTTCCAAAGACTCATGAAAAATGTCTTTCATCCTTTTCTCCGTCATTTTGTCGTAGTTTTCTTTGATGATATTCTCATCTATAGTAAAACTTGGCCATCCCATATTTTATATTTGGATCAAGTTCTCCATCTACTCTCTCAGCACCAACTTTTCCTCAAACACACTGAATTTTCCTTTGGCGCCTCAAAAGTTGAGTACTTGGGTCATATTGTTGGCAAGGACGTTGTCTGGGTAGATCCTAAGAAGATTGAAGCAATGCAGGATTGGCCTCGCCGCAAGACTATCAAAAGCTTGCATGGTTTTCTCGGTTTAACAGCTTACTATCATAAGTTTGTTAAGAAATATGGAAAGATTGTGACGCCTTTCACTGCTCTCCTTAAAAATAATTCTTTCACTTGCACTCCCGTAGTTGATCAAGGATTTCAAGCCTTGAAGGTGTCTATGTGCACCACTCTAGTCTTGGCCCTTCCTTATTTCACAAATACCTTTTTCCTGGAATGTGATGCTTCTAAGAGATGAATTGGAGAAGTCCTTATGCAATATGGTCAAATTTTGGCCTTTACCAGCAAACAATTATCATGGTGCCATTTGGGCCAATCAATCTATGAAAAGGAAATGTTGACTATTCTGCATGCAGTGGATCTTTCGCACCCTTATCTATTAGGGCAGCGCTTCCAAATTAATACATATCATCAAATCCTCAAGTATTTTCTAGAGCAACGACCTTCCTCCCCGGAGCAACAAAAATGAGTGACTAATCTCTTTGGATATGATTATGAGATAATTTAAAAGAAAGTAAAATAAAATGTGGTTGTTGATGCTCTTTCCATAAAATATGAAGATGACGGGTCCCTTTTCTCCCTCTCCTTCATTGTACCATATTGGCTCCAAGATATTCGTCGGGAAAGGCTACAAGATCCCAAAATTTTGCATTTGATCCAACAATTGCAAGCCAATTCTCCAGTTTCCCCTGGGTACTCTTGGCACAATGATGATCTTCGCTACAAAGGTTGTTTGTATTTAAGTAAACAATCACAACTTAAATCCATGGTTCTTTTTAAGCTTCATGATACACCCACAATTGCGCACTCAGGGTTTACCAAAACCTATGATCAGATCAAATGTTATTTTTTATGGGATGGCATGAAAAAGGACATTCACACTTTTGTGGCAGAATGTGATTATTTTCAACGCAACAAGGGTGAAACAATCAAAGCTCCCGGCGCACCACAACCTCTTTTGATTCCACCCACTATTTGGAGGGACATCTCTATAGATTTTATTGTGGGCTTACCTAAATTGGGAAATAAGTCAGTTATCATGGTGGTCGTTGATCATATTTCCAAGTATGCTCATTTCTGTGCTCTTCAACACCCATTTACCACATCCATTGTGGCTTAACTTTTCATGGATCATGTCTTCAAGCTTCATGGAATGCCTCATTTTATTGTTTATGATCAAGATCCCACTTTCACCAACAATTTTTGGCAAGAACTATTCAGGCTACATGGCACCCAATTGCATCTCAGCACAACCTATCATCCCCAGACTGATGGTCAAACTAAAGTTTTCAACAAGTATTTGTAAACATATTTGAGTTGTTTTTCATATGAAAGGAAAAATAAGTGGGCTCAATGGTTACCATTAGTTGAATGGTGGTGCAATACTTCCTACCATATAGCTACTTTCATGACTCCTTTTGAAGAAATATATGGACAAAAGCCACCTTTCGTTCTCTCCTACATGTCAGGTGTCTTGAAGGTCCATGCGGTTTACCAAATGCTTACAATTCAAGATGCTATTCTCCATACCCTCAAACAGAATTTGGTCATGGATTAGAATTGCATGAAGAAACAAGAATATCAATGTCGCTCTGAACGTCAATTTGTTGAAGGAAACCAGGTGTTTCTTCATCTGCAACCTCTATGGATTTTATTTTGGGCTTACCTAAATTGGGAAATAAGTCAGTCATCATGGTGGTCGTTGATCATATTTCCAATTATGCCCATTTCCGCGCTCTTCAACACCCGTTTACCCCATCTATTGTGGCTTAACTTTTCATGGATCATGTCTTGAAGCTTCATGGCATGCCTCATTTTATTGATTATGATCGAGATCCCACTTTCACCAGCAATTTTTGGCAAGAACTATTCAGGCTACATGGCAGCCAATTGCATCTCAGCACAGCCTATCATCCCTAGACTGATGGTCAAAATAAATTTGCCAACAAGTGTTTGGAAACATATTTGAGGTGTTTTACATCTGAAAGGAAAAATAAGTGGGCTCAATGGTTACCATTAGTTGAATGGTGGCATAATACTTCTTAGCATATAGCTACTTGCATGACTCCTTTTGAAGAAGTATATGGACAAAAGCCACCTTTCGTTCTCTCCTACATGTCAGGTGTCTTGAAGGTCCATGCAATTTACAAAATACTTATAGTTCAAGATGCTATTCTCCATACCCTCAAAGATGATTTGGTCATGGCTTAGAATCAGAGGAAGAAACAAGCATATCAAGGTCACTCCGAACGTTAGTTTGTTGAAGGAGACTAGGTGTTTCTTCAATTAAAACCTTATAATCAAACTTCACTCAAGGCCAACCATTTTCAGAAACTGGCTCCCACATTTTATGGTCCTTATACAGTTCTCAAGTGCGTGGGATAGGTGTCCTATCAGTTATCTTTGCCTAATCATTTTAAGCTCCATCTTGTTTTTCATGTCTCCTGCTTAAAGAAAGTGATTGGAACTAAGTGCCAAACTAAAACCAGCCTTCTCGAGGTGGATGAAGAAGGCTCCATCTGGTTTCATCCCCAAGAATTTGGGGACCAGCGTGAGCATCATCTTTGTTAGTGCACCATCAAGGAAGTGTTATTCCAGTGGAAAGATACAACTCCAACAGATGCCACCTGGGAGCCAACTACCATTCTGCAACAATTTCCTCATCTCAAGCCTTGAGGACAAGGTTGATTTTAAGGGGGAGGTAATGTTAGGGACCTAACCTCCTTAACCCATCACGTAGATAGATAATATATTTCCATGTAATAAATGCCAATTTTAATAAGTCCTAGCAATAAGGAAGACACAAGCTTCCACTTCTAGAAGGATCTTCCTCTAGATTGTTCTTTTGGATAGATAGATTTAGTATAAACAAGAGTAGAGAGTATGAGAATTTTTTTCTTGAGAAATTATTTTAATAGAGCTATTCTCTATTGGAGGTTTCCCCCTCGAAGAGACAAGTGAACATTGTTTCCTATCATAAAGGTATAATTTCGGTGTTGTGGATCCATATAATTTTTTGTTCCAATGTTATCTCTATAGTATTTTCATATTTTGTTGCTATCTCGGTGTTATTCTCTACATTATTTCTCTTTTCTACTAATATAATAGATCTAGTACCTTACAAAAAGGCAACAGGTTTTTCGTAGATGAAGCATGACAAAGAGAGTTTTTGTTCTTGTCTGAGGAAATGAAGGAAGGATGCACATGTTCATTTTCCAAAGAAGGGTCTTGGTTTTTTTGCACAATTTCTTTGTGTAAACTGAGTGGAAGCTCTTGCTATAAACTTTATTTGTGTGTGGCACAAGATAGGCTCGACACGCTATTGTTTTGTATTAATAATTTGGGTGTTAGGTTGGTTTGGATACCCACTTGCACATTGTGTTGTTATTGTGTATACATGTTCTTTACTTGTTGTATTAGCTAAGTATATGAAACAAACGTAACAAATAAGTAATAAACGAAATGAAGAAGTAAGGCGTAGTCCGGGCCAGGTAAGTCGGTGTGGATTTGTCACTAGTTGAATAGTTGTGATGCCACAGTGGGAACGTTGGATGATTCTTACATCCAATCAAAGGTTCTCCAACTCCCTAACAAGTGGTATCAGAGCAAGAAATGAATCACACATCATAGAAAACAATGCATATTTGGTTTGGTGGATGGTTTGGTGAGCTTATCATCGCATATTTGACCCTACCCCATAATTATAGTTAGAACAATTGTGAGGGAGGGGCACACTTGTGGATAGGAAAGGTTGTTGTAAAAGAAATTATGTGGTGTGAAAGAAGGGAAACAAACACAAAGTTGCAACAACGATCGCAGATGGCATACATGTGCGAAAATAGTGACAGACACCTGAAGGAAGTGATGACTGATGACAAAACAAAGATAAGCCTTGATGAAGAATGGCGGATGAGCATGGAATCAATCGATAAAATCTTAGATAAGATCAGGTCGATAACCGCATGGTGGGATTTGTGGGATGAAAGACATAAGACTCTCTCAATGGATGAAGACTGTCAAGTCTCAGATTTAGATTTTTCCAAGGAGGGTGAATCCATGTCCACCGTCGTTGTTGTCATGGAATAGCCGAATTCATTTGAAGACATCATCTCTATCATATGTGAAGTATGTTCATGGAACAATTTCACAAAGTATTTCCCAAAGAAAAAGAAGCAAGTCAATGCATAGCAGAAATCGTGCAACAAAGAGCTCATGAACTAAACCAAAACTTTGAGCTCGAAAAGGGTGGAGTCACTCACGAAGGAGGATGTCTAGGATAGAAGCGAAGTCAAGGCAATGAGGCAAGGAGAATTACTTGACCCCAGAGGTAAGCCAATTCATTATTTCTTGTGAAAACTTAACCATTTCACATCATATTTCCCATTGAAACAATAGTTGGAACTGATGGATGAAAACCAAGTGCAACCTATAAGGAAGGAGCTTGCATCCTTGGGATAAGTAATCCAACCATAGCCAAAACCATCAAAGGAAATGGCAGAAGGGTTATAATATTTGACGAAGCATCTAGATGAGTTCAAGAAAAGGGACTGATCCAGGTGGATATTGGTGGCCACCCGCCTATTCTTCTTCGACCCACACCATTGTTTCTTTCAGTTTTTTCAGTTTCCTTAATTGTAGCACAATTTACTATTTTTAGCAGTTTTTCGGGTCCTGAACTTCCAGAGCCATTTTGAGGCCCTAAATGACATTTTTTGGGAAGGAATGCTTCGAATAATATGAGTTCATTTTGGACTCGATATTCCCTATCAGTAGTGTACTCCTCCGATAGATATTTCTAACGATGTATCATGTGCGTCAAACGGAGATAGTATGCCAAAGTTACGACCCCGGGAAATTGATGTACCAATTTACCCAACGGGGTCCATATTATGGCATTTCATCTCCTTATGTTAGGTTTTTGGATGTTTAGGGTTTTCCATTATTTCTCAATAATATATAGGCCTTCGAGCCTCATTGTAACAAAAAGTTCAGAGGCCAATAGCCCCCACATCTCTTCTCAGAGATAAGCTACCAGCACCCGAGCTATTTTATTTCCATTCTGTATGTAAGCATATTTCATTCATTTGTTGTTAACGAAATGAAGTTTTACTTCCGCTGCATCTCTGCGTTTATGTGTATTTCTATATTTCATTGTGTTCCTGCATAAATCTAGATCAGTGGTATCATAGCATTCTGCTCTTTCTTGATCCTTCTTTGTATGTCCCCAACGAGGTCAGGGTATAAGGAGTTAGGGCTTGATCTGGTTGAACCATTGCAAGATCAGCCTCACAAACCCCGAAGACTGCCCATGGGGGAAGAAAATAAATATGAGGGAGAAGGAGATCCTATCAAATTATTGCTCGAGGAGGCCCTCGAGAAACAAAGGAACGTGATGATGGAAAACTTTTCCCAGATCCTTCAACGATTGCCCACTGGCAGCGCATCTACATCCAACAACCACTCTTGAGGTGCCACTCCTTTTAAGGTACAAGTAGACTTTGACATTCCCATATTTGAGGGCCAAATAGATGCAGATCGTGTTGATAGATGGTTGAATCTGTTAGAAGGATATTTCTTGGTTCATGACTTTTCTGACCGAGAAAGGATTAATTTTGCACTCCTTAAAGCCGTCCCCCATGTCAAGGACTGGTGGGAAACCTACTGGGAGAAATAGAGCGAGGGGTAACCCTCTCTGTTCTCAGTTGCACCCACTTGAAATTCTTTTTGAGATGCCATCAAGGAACAATATTATCCCATGGGGAGATATGAGAACAAATACATACAATGGACTACATTACGGTAGCAAAGGGACCAAGATGTGCATGAGCTGACGAATCTATTCCATACCCTACGCACAAAGTTGGGTATCAAATATTCAGAGAAACATTTGGTGTTAAAGTACCGTAGTTGTATTCATAGATACATTTAGGAGGAAATGGAGTTCCTCGACATCTCCTTGCTTGGTGTGGCATACCGGTATGCTGCCAAGATTGAGCAGAAGTTCAAATAGAAGAAGCGAGACTTTGGGTCTGCGAATCAGAAGCAAGGGAAAGGTACCCCCAAACCGCTGAACAAAGGACCAAACCAAGGCGGGGTGGCCCAAGACAACCCGCCAAAGCCGCAAGCAAAGGGCAACACCATGAAGCCAAAAAAGGACACGGGGAAGTGGTGTGAGTTCCATAAGAGCTCCACTCACAACACAAGTGAGTGTTGGGCCAAGTAGTCACTGGTAGTCGGGTTGAAGGCTTATGAATCGGATGCAGGATCTGACTCTGAATTAGAACCCAACAAGAGGAATGATAGGGGGGAGCAGATTATCGATGCAGAGCCCAATGCCATCGTTGCCACCAAGGAGATCCAGAAGAAGGAACTAGAATATCCAAAGGAGGTGGAGCACCTCTTTCATTCCCAGATGTGGGTAAAGGGTTCCCCGTTGCAGTTCATTGTCGACAGCGGGAGCCAGAAGAACCTAATCTCAGCATAGGTCATGAAACTGATGGGCTTGCCGACCACAACACACCCACAACCATACACCATCGGGTGGCTACACCAAGGATGGTACCTTCGTGTCATCCAACAATGTCGCCTTCCCTACAACATCAAGCCCTTCACAGATGAGGTATTATGTGGCATTTCTCCTCTTGATGTTTATGATGTATTATTAGGCCGACCATACTTGTGGAAGCGACATGTTGTGTATGATTCCAGGCCTCATGCTGTTATTATTACTTTGGGTAATAAGTTGTACAGGATACCAAAAATAGCAATGCCTATAACCATCTATTTGGTTACTGCAAAACAATGTAGTAAGCTCATTGCCAAAACCAGTAAATTTGTTTTCCTAATGATCCGCCCTTAGGGAAAGAAGAAGACTTTGGACATGACCTCCAGACAGGGCCCTTCTGCATGACAACAATAGATGGATAATGTCATGGAGGAGTATGAGGACATCTTCACCTCCCCCGTAGGAGTGCCTCTACACTTTCAGGTCAAGCACCCCATCAATTTGACCCCAGGTGCATCACTGCCCAATGGACCAATCTATCGATGCTCTGATATGGAGAATGAAGAAATCAAGAGGAAGATTCAGGAGCTATTGCAGAAAGGTCACATCCGACCGATTTCATCGCCCTGTGGGAGCCTGATCATGTTGGTGCAGAAGTGGGACTTGGAGACTCTACATTGACTATCGAGCACTGAACAAGATCATTGTTCGGAATAGGTACCCGATCCCACAGATTGATGACCTTCTGGACCAACTCAAGGGGGAAAAATATTTCAGTAAGATCGACTTGAATTCTGGGTATCACCAGGTACCAATCAAACCCTCTAATGTGTGGAATACTGCCTTCAAATCCAAGGAGGGCCTTTTCGAATGGTTGGTCATGCCTTTCTGGTTGACGAATGCCCCTGCAACCTTCATCAGACTAATGGACGACATCTTGCGACCATTCACCAACTCATTTTTAGTGGTGTACTTGGATGACATTTTGAGCTTCAGCCAGACTTGGGAAGAGCACCTCCACCACATCCGACGGGTCCTCCAAACATTGCGGAAACACAAGTTGTGTGTCAATTTGGAGAAGTGCAGTTTTGGCATGAACCGGGTTCAGTATCTGGGATACATTATTGATGAGTGGGGGGTGCATGTGGATCCATCCAAGATCCAAGTCATTCGGGATTGGCCAGCCCCAACCACCCTAACAGAGCTCCGCAGCTTTTTCGGTCTTGTCAATTTCTATCGCAGGTTCATGTTGGGATTCTCTCATATCACTTGGCCCTTGATTCATGTCACCAAGGGAGGAATGAAAGAAAAATTATTTTGGTCTGAATCTCAACAGAAGGCGTTTGAAGATTTGAAGCATCGCCTCTGCTCTGCACCAGTGCTTACATTTCCAGACTTGCAACAACCATTTGAGATCGATACAGATGCCTTTGACTATGCTATTGGGGAAGTCCTTACTCAACAGGGGCATATAGTGGCATATCACAGTGAGACACTTTCCAAAACAGTCCGGAAGTATCCCACTTATGACAAAGATATGTACTCCATTGTGTAGGCTTGCTAACAATGGAAGCATTACATTTTGGGAAAGGAAACAATCATCCACATAGACCATCGACCCTTGCAGTTCATACAGACACAAGGGAATTTGAAGAACGATCGCCATAATAACGGTTCCACATACCTACAACAATTTCATTTAAACATTAATTACAATAAAGGAAGCACCAATAATGTTGCAGACTGCCTCATCCAACCACCTATCATGGTGCTAACCATGTTTCTCAACTCTTGTGGGCACGAGACTTCTGATTGGACGCTTCTCTACAAAAGTGATCCAGAATTCGGCCACACATACAATACGCTCTTCGAGGGTAAGCAAGTTCCTAATTTTCACCTCCAGGATGCTCTGCTATGTCACCTAGGACACCTTTGTGTTCCTTCAAGCGAGTGTGTCAAGATGATTTGCGAGGCGCACTACAGTCAGGTTGTTGGGAATTTTGGGGTCGAGAAAATCGTGGCAGTACTGCAAAAGTATTTATATTGGTCGAACCTTCGACAGGATGTCAGGAAGTACATCAAGTCCTGCACTGCTTGCGCCATTGCCAAACCGACCATCAAAAAGAAAGGCCCCTATAATCTGATGCCTA
This sequence comes from Picea glauca, assembly GCA_000966675.3. NCBI lineage: Eukaryota > Viridiplantae > Streptophyta > Pinopsida > Pinales > Pinaceae > Picea > Picea glauca. The sequence goes on from JZKD02S1636526.1 coordinate 527,467, forward strand.
CCCCTTGTTGCCCTTGGGAATCCATCTCCATGGATTACATGTCGGGCCTTCCTTCTACTAAGCATGGAAATGATTGTGTTTTTGTTGTCGTCAACCAACTCTTAAAGATGTCCATTATGATGGCCTGCAAGAAAAATATCACAACAAAATCCACTGCTAAACTCTTCTTTGAACGAGTGTGGGTACACTTTGGGATCCCACAGTCTATCATCTCAGATCAGGAAAACAGGTTCCTCAGTACATTTTGGTCCAGCCTCTGGTCGATGCTAGACACCAAGCTCACCAAGTCCACAACTTTCCATCTGCAAATTGATGGCCAGACAGAGGTCATCAACCGGATGATTGTACACATTCTGTGCATGTACAACTCAAATAATCCACGCACATGGGATGAGAGCCTCACCTATGTACAACACAGCTACAATCGGGCTCTCCATAGCTCAACCAAACACAACCCCTTTTAGGTGGGCTTAGGATTCCAGCCACTATGTCCCATTAACATAGCCATGTCATTTGTGGCTACTCAGAAAGATTCAACCCATGTCCAGTCTGAGGCTGACAAGGAAAATAGCTTCATTGAGCACATTCAGGACATCCACCAACAGGCTCATGACATCTTGGACAGAGCTAATGCTAAGTACAAGCAGTGACATGATCAACATCGGGTGCCACACAACTTCTAGGTTGGCGACAAAGTGTGGCTACATTTGCAAAAGGAGCGCTTTGTTGGACCCTACCGTAAGATTCACTCACTCTGATATGGGCCATACACCATCACCAAGGTTGTAGGGGACAATGCCTTAGATATCAGTATTCCACCATTCCTTGATTTGTACCCAGTGTTCAATGTGGACTTCCTTTGGCCCTACTTTCCACCTCTACTGGGCACATCCAACATGGCAGAACAACTCACACCAACATAATTAAACCCAGATTGCATGGAACAAGCCACAACTGATCATATTATGGACACAGAGATCAAGAACACCTTCTAGTAGAGGATCCAACTATATCGATTTGTCAAAGCAGGCCAACTCCTTCACCAGGGCAAGTGGCTCACCAGGGACCAAGTTCAATAGAAGTTTCCTCATCTCATGGAGGAACTCAACGCAATGGGGACCATTGCTTCCTAGGGGGGGGGGGAATGATCTAGGTGGATTTTGGTGGCCACTTGATTATTCCACTTGGACCCACACCATTGTTTCTTTCATTTTTTTCAGTTTCCTTAATTGTAGAACAATTTACTATTTTTAGCAGTTTTTCGAGTCCTGAACTTCTAGAGCCATTTTGAGGCCCTAAACGACATTTTTTAGGCTTGAATGCTCCGACAAATATGAGTTTGTTTCAGACTCGATATTCGCTGTCAATAGTGTATTCCTCGAATAGATATTTCTAACAATGTATCATGTGCATCAAACGAAGATAGTATGCCAAAGTTACAACCCCGGGAAATTGATGTACCAATTTACCCCAACGGGGCCCATATTCTGTCGTTTCATCTCCTAGGGTTAGGTTTTTGGATGTTTAGGGTTTTCCATTGTTTCTGAATAATATATAGGCCTTCGAGCCTCATTGTAACACAGATTTCAAAGGCCAGTAGCCGCCACATCTCTTCTCAGAGATAAGCTACTAGTGCCCGAGCTATTTTATTTCCATTCTCTCTGTAAGCATATTTCAGTCATTTGTTGTTAATGAAATGAAGTTTTACTTCCTATGTATCTTTGCGTTTATGTGTATTTATCTATTTCATTGTGCTCCTGCATAAATATGGATCAGGGACTGTGGATAGCGTTCATAAGACAGAGAAGTTACACTTTGTTTTTTGGATGCAACGATGAGTGGGGTTAAGGTGGTAGCCTTGGCTAACACCAGAGTGACAAATAGCTTCATAAGTGAATGGACTACTACACTGATCCATTGTGAGTCTGAGGGAAGTATGGTTTCGTTTAAGGTAGTCAACTCAGTGGTGAAATCGATGACTGGAGTAGTTCATTTTGCACCGTTGAGAGCCAATAGTTCGTTTAGCACTTGGGATTTCATGGTGGCTCTATTAGATGATCATGTGATAATATTGAGGCACATTTTTCTCAAGTATTCCAAGGCAATTCATGTGCCACATGAGGGTTTATTATCGTTCTTGGATGAATCCAAAATGCCAAAATTGCTCATGACAACAAAGAGAAACCTTGGACAGAATCCCAAGAATACTCTAATCAGGTTGATTGAGGGAGTCTGTGGAGGTGTGGAGATACCTTGTGATGTGGTGCAACATCAAGAGGTGACTCTGACCATAACTTATTTAAGTGTATTGGTTAAGTATAAGAAACATGAATAACAAATAAGTAATAAATCAAATGAAGAAGTAAGGCGTAGTCTGATCCAAGTAAGCCATTATGGCTTTGACACTTGTTGAATAGTTGTGGTGTCGTAGGACATTGGGAATGTTGGATGATTATGCCATCCAAATGAAGGTTCACCAGTGCCCTAACAAGTAAGCTTTCACTCATCCCAAATGTCTTTGGATTTTGGACCATTAACCTGTTTCAATAAAAACCATCTCTTTGCCAAATATAAACAATTTTAAGTCATACTCTAGAACCATTGTTTAAACATATATTAAAATATCAATTGTTAATTTAAATATATTAAAATATTACTTAATAATTTAAAAAATTAAAATAAATGCAAATAAATTAAATATTCGAAAATTTGTATTTAAAAAAAAAAGAACATATATTAAAATAAAATTTATTTAAATAGATATATACAAATATTAAAATAAAAATGATTTAAATAATTTTTAAATAAAAATATGGTTGGAGTAAATTTTAAAAATAATTATTATTTAATAAAA
>JZKD02S1636526.1:564978-607617 GCA_000966675.3 Picea glauca
TAAAACCCTCGCGCAGATCGGGCTCCTACAAGCCCTGGAAGGGCCAAAAATACATGGCCCTGGCTGAATGCTTCGATGTCATATCACAGTGGGAATTTCCATCAATTCTCTCCGATCCTTTTTGCTTGAAACCGCATAATGAAAACCCTCCACATTGAACTCCATCGCCTGCTCTACTGCGGAGAACAGCGCATTTAGGCCCGGCAACTGGAGTGGAATTTGCAGCCTCTGCGGACGTTTCCTGTTGAGCGGAGGCGAAGAGCACTTGCGGGCAATCGAACCATTCTCGTCCGGGACATTGACACAGAGAGAGACCGCCCTCATGACCGGGTTCTGCCCGCTCTCTCTCCACAGCAGATTCTCGTCTCTGTTGGTCAGAACAAGGCTCAGCCCAGAACCCACAAAACTAGCCTGCATGCCACTGGTTCTGGGCGTTTGGAAACCACGGTTCCATGGTGAATCTGCCCATATTTCAATATCAGAATCGCGTATTGAGGCGGACCTGCAGGAGCCCAAGACCGAAGGAGAATTCCATGAGACTGGTCTTGCTCTCTCCACTGTCGATTCAGAAAGAATCAGCCGTTCTGAAAACCGGCGGCCTCTGTCCGGGAAACATGACAGTATACCAAACATCGGTATTAGTCATTTTGGAGCTCGAGCCCATAACCCAGATTCGTATCAGTGATTTTGGAAACGTGGACAGGATTGATTAAATCAAATTGTATAGAAAATTACAGGAGTTAAGGGTGGTACTTGGAAGTACTGTTTTAAATATTATTTAATGCATGGAAAGATGTGAAGTCAGCAATAACACTTTCAACTTATGAACCAATCAAATTGTAACATATATATATATATATATTTTTATATTTTAAAATATATTAATACAAACTTCCTAAGTTAAACATTATAATTTCTAAAAAAATGTAAAGTCAAGCCTAAACTAATAGCAAGTCAACGATGAACTCATCGCTATTAATCCCTCGCCTTGGCAGGGACTAATAAGTAATAAATGAAATGAATAGTTGGGGTGTGGTAGGACATTGGAAACCTTGGATGATTCTACCATCCAACCAAAATTTCACCAACCCCCTAACAAGTAAGTTTTTACTCATCCCAAATGTCTTTGGATTTTAGACTATTACCCTGTTTCAAAAAAGACCCCTTAAGCAAATATAAACAATTTTAAGTCATACTCTAGAACCATTGTTTCAAAATATATTAAAATATTAATTATTAATTTAAATATATTAAAATATTCCTTAATAATTTAAAAAATTAAAATACATGCAAATAAATTAAATATTGGAAAATTTATATTTAAAAAAAAAAATCCAACGTATGTTAAAATAAAATTTATTTAAATAGATATATACAAATATTAAAACAAAAATGATTTAAATGAATTTTAAATAAAAATATGGTTGGAGTAAAATTTTAAAAATAATAATTATTTAATAAAAGATTTTTAAAAACATTCCTTAATATTTTAATTTAGATCACATCATCACCATAGCATGATATACAAATCAAAACATGATTATGGGCTTTGAAAAGTCTAATGACAATTATACTATTGTCATTAATTAGCACTTGAGTAGGGAGGTGTTCTACAATCCAGTATGGGGTAGATATTGAAGCCTTAGTGCGATGAGGAGTTAGCATTAGATAATAGTAATACATTCTAAAAAATCATAAAGTTGGTACATTTAAAAATAATTATCATTGTTATTATAAAAATAAAATGGCTTTATTTAAACAAAACAACACTTACAAGCAAACTTGACATGGAATGAAATAATAATTTAATAAAAATTTGCAACTTAAGAAATTGGATCTTTCTATGTGCTTGATAGATCACGATTTAAGATGGATCTATGCTATTATTAGAAACATTTCAATCATGAACATTAGAGAATCTCACTAATCTATATATGTGAATGGGTTCTAACATAGATGAAATGGTTTGGTTTTAACATAGATCAAATAAGGATTACTGAAGCAAAAATCTGACATATAGGGGAAAACAAAGGTTCTCATGATCCAACACAAAAGAGAAAGGGATAGTGGGAGACTTCACTCAAGGGGAAGGGTTAAGGACAAACTCCTAGTGGAGTCACCAAAATGTAGCATGAAGGTTAGAATGAAGCACCATACTACCACAAGGAGAGAGGAGAGAGTGGAGTTCCCACTTGATTTCTAAGACTGAGAGAGAGAGAGAGAGAGAGAGAAAGGAATGTCCTCTATAATTGAATCTCTTTTCCTAAGATTTGTCAATTCACTAAAGAATGTGTTTCTCTTATCATCTCTATAATGTGTTATCAATTCTGGTGTAAGAACGAACAAAGAGAAAACATAGACCTTTTTTAATTCTCAAAGTTATTGGTAACACACAAATTGATTAGGTTCTAAAAAATAAGGATGCAATAATTACATTTTTCTAGATTTAACACATGGTGTAGTTCAAATAATTGCTCCATATTGAATATCCATGTCATGGGACCATTACCATCAAACTTCCTTATATTGATCAATATTGGGAATGAAGTAGTTCCTTAATCCCAAGTTGAAACCATGATTTCATGGATGTTGGTGTGATTAATGATTGGTTGTTTGGGACTCAATTTTCTTGTTCTCTAGACGTGTTAGTGTTTTCTTTAAATGTGACTAGAACTCAATCCTCTTGTCCTCCTTATCCTCTTCTTGAGTAGGATAATTTTTCTTGAGTAGGATAATTTAGGATAAGAAGATCTGATATCTCCTTCATAAGTTCAACCTTTATGTATTTGATATCATATTTTCATGTCATCTCTTTGAGATCCTCTTCACTTGCCATCTTAGTTTTGAGACATAAAAACATTTTTCTTGAGTTCATTGATTAGTATATTTAAAATTTTGGAATTCTATTCTAATTACCCTATTTAGGAGACCACATTTAGAATATCAAGCTTATCTATAAATGCTTTTGCAAGAGTTGCACTTGACTTACTACTTCTACACATAATGGACTAAGGTTTTGTGGAGTCTTATGGGCAAGGGAGTGTTATTTGATATATCATTGAATTTCCAAAAATAATATTCAAAACCAATCTTGTTACAATGTTAAGAAGAATGAACCATACATATCCTTACACTCAAAATAAAATATATTTCAAAAATTAACATAAAAATGAGATAGAAAAAATTATTTATAGTTTTTTTTATAGTTAAAAAATATTTTATTTTCCATAAAACGGATCTCTCCGTATATTTAAACATTGTACCTACATTATGGACAACAATGTTTATCAAAACATATTTATTAATCGTCTCCATCATCTCCATACCTATTAATCAACGTTAAATCTAATAATCATTGTAACACTCTTTCAAACTGTAACGCTCTGATACCAAACTGTAACACTCCTTCATGATGTAACGCTCTGATACCAAACGATGACACCCTTGTTCCGGGCCGGGCATGCGCTACTTCGCGGAATAACAGTCTCATACTTATTTCCATATATAAGACATGCATTTAAGAAAATGAAACACATTTAAACTTAGAGTAACCATAGGAATTACTGCTATTATAATAATCAATGGCTTTAACATTAATTCGTATGCACAGCAAAATACATGATAATATAAATACACACACATGCAGAAAAGTAATTAAAACATCATCTGGTACTTATCTTGAAACAGTGGTAATTCCACCAACCAGGTGCAGGCCTTCCACGAACCTCCCAGCCTTAGACCACACTGCTCATCAAGCTCAACAGTGGGTCACCCCTGAGCTGGGACTAAGCCCCACCCCCAAGGAAAGGAATCTTAGGCTAGGTTGAGGTTACAGGGAAAAACACACAGTCACAAGGAAGGATTATCTCCCAGGAATCACTTAAGCCCACTGCCCACAAACTCTCCTTCCCCACATGTCTGTTCCACCCCAGGAGTATACACCTTCTTTGTCACCTAGACAGTCCTTCGGCTGCTAACCTCCCTTGCCTTGTGTTTCAGCAACAGACTGGACCAGAAGTCTCCAAGCTCTGTGGCAGCTACAGGGTTCTTTCCAGGAGTTCTCTCCTTCCTCTACACACTCTCTCACCTGGAGAGAGTTTCTCACAGGCCTAGCTACCTATTCTTCCAACAATAATCACCTCCCTCACCTGGAGAGAGGTTGAACACAAGCTAATCACGAACTCACTTTGATGAGTAAGCTACGCATAGTCCAGCACTGCGTGGCCACAACAGCCAACTGGGAAAACAGACACGGGCTTCCCAAACAAGTTCAACAATCATGAAATAGACTCATGGTTTTGGTTTCAGGATTGCACAAGGTGTACATAGATCCCATGCACAAGCTCCAACTGTTCAGGTAAGGAATGTACCGGCTTCCTTAGGAGTCAACACAAAATCCCCCCCCCGAGTTTCAGAATTGCACAAGGGTATCTTGCAGGGGTTAGCTGGGACTTACGTTCATACGGTCGAGTAGAATGGAGGGGACCCCCAACCACGGCTCATCTCAGCCGTTTTATTTGCATGGGATCGGGTTGACACTTGTCACCCGTGAATCTTCATGCTTTCATCAGCGTGTGTTCCTCCCACCATTTGGAAGTCACATGTCCTTCCAAAAGAACTTAGGATAAAAAGATATTATTCACATGTCTTTTTTGGAATAATATTAAAATATTATTCCCCAAGGACTTAATCCCCTAGGCTCAACACTTAACCCCTCTTCCCACATTCTGGCCCCCTAATCCCTTGCCCACTCTATGGAATCTTAGTCCCCCATCACTCATTCATCGTGGTCGGTCTGCACGTGGCGGTGTTTGTATTTTATTAATGTTTTGCATTGATACATGTACAAAATCAGGCTCTTGGCCTTCAACCCTTAGGCTCTCATGGCCTAACAATCATATAAGCCCACCAGCTTATATAAACTTGGCTCACTAGCCTATAAAACATATTTACAATTCATTTCATAACCAAGATTTACCACTGGGCTCAGCCTTGGGGACATTACAATCCCCCTCCCCTTATTTCTGCACTGTTCTCGGTGCAACTTTAGACAACATCTGCAAGATTTTCAAAAATTTCAAAAAGATGCAGGTACTCTGCCCGCATAACATCTTCATGCTCCCATTTTGCATCCTTGGGACCGTACCAGGTCCACTGGACCTTTACAATCTTTATAGCTTGATTCCGGAGCTGTTTTATTTTCCTTTCCAATATGCGCACAGGGTGCACTTGCAGGACACCTTCTGGTTCCACCTAAATCACATTCCAGTCGATAACATGATTATCATCAGGTATATATTTCTTAAGCAATGAAACATGAAACACATTATGTACAGTCATAGATGCAAGTAATGCAAGCATGTATGCAACTGGCCCAATCCTTTCCAGGATTTCAAATGGCCCACAAAATCTTGCTGCCAATTTGGCGCAACTTCCCAGCTTCAAGGAACTCCTGTTAGTTTTCACTTTCAGGAAAACATGATCACCCACTTTGAATTCTCGGTGGTTTTTGTTCTTATCAACATAACTTTTCTTCCTGTCCTGGGCAGCTTTCAAATTCTGTTTAATTTTTATCATTTGGTCCTCCACCTCCTTGAGCAACTCTGGCCCAACTACTACTCTGTCAGCTGGATTATCCCAGCTCACTGGAGTGTTGCACTTTCTTCCATAAAGTGCTTCAAATGGGCTCATCTTCAATGATGTGTGATACCCATTATTGTAGGTGAATTCTACCAAATGCAGGTAGTCTTCCCATCTTGATGGTTTGTCCATCACATACATTCTTAGCATGTCTTCTATTACTCTGTTCACCCTCTTTGTCTATCCATCAGACTCAGGATGATACGATGTACTAAAGCTCAGATTCATTCCAAATCCTTTAAATAGTCCTTTCCATAAATTCGAGGTGAATTTTGGGTCCCTATCAGAGACAATCATTTTAGGAATTTCGTGCAACCGTGCCACTTCCTTTACGAAAATATCAGTAACATATGTTGCCTTGTGATTAGTTTTCAGTGGAATAAAATGGGCAGCTTTTGTAAGCTTGTCCACCAAAACCATGATCGAATCATGTTGCTTGCTTGTTCTGGGCAATCCTATAATAAAATCCATGGTCATGTTGACGGGAGAAATTGACCGCTCGTCAACTAGAGAAGTGAATCCGGGACGAGGTTGTCTACTTAACCCGAGCCGTTTGGATTGATTCAGCTCGATGGGTTTAGCAGCTCCATTGGCCGATCTAAGTCCTAGGAAAATGAAAAAAATTAAACTAAAGAAGCTAACTAAGTGAAAAACAGCTGCTGCAATCTATATACAAGTCTCATATATATTCACAGTTCGCTAATTAATATTTATAAAATAGTAATCCTACTTATTTACATGTACAGTGTATTAATATATTTAAATGTCTATTATATGTACAATATTCACAAAATGCAAGTTTTAATCGAAATCTGCAAAATCATATATGAATTGACTTATGACAGTGAAGTTGATTTGTTTTATTTATTTATTTTTTATAACTTTTATAAACAGAAAATGAGATAGCAGCTATCTAACTAAGAAATAAAAATAACAATCTGTACTGAAAATATAAACTACAGAGAATTCTTATATTGATTAAACTATTAAAATGAACTTGTAAACTGACCTGAAATATCATCTCCTATTCGTCCTGTACATAGCATCTACGTTTGTTGTTTTGATGAGGCCAACCCACACCAGGTTTCCCAGTACTTCACATAAACACGAAGCAACGCACTTTGAGTGCTAATGATAGAACAAGTAAGATATGTAGCGACAACAATTTATCATTTGACAAACGATCATATTAAGATAAATCTGAGTATGACAATTTGTATATAATTGTTCATTGAACAAAGAAGGTCAACCTTCTAATCATCAAATGTAAACAGATTTATTGTTGTATATAAAATGAGAAACATAAAACATGGACGCTATTTAAAACCCATCACATCAACCTGTAACAAATTATGATATCTAAAGTAGTCAAAAACTTGATTACAAATTGAAGTGAACAAAAACTTGAACAAAAGTATGATATATTGAAGCTAAAGCCATACAAAACATCCACTTTCATTCGAGTCTGAATAATCACCAATCCATAGTCTCTTCTCCCAAGCAGCGATGGTCTTTGTTTACAAAAATAATACATATATAAAGGCCACATGATCAAAACATTCATTGTGGAAATTATCAAAACTGTTGCAAAAATTATGGGAATACAATCTCCCAAATTCCTATTTCTATCTAAGACTAACAGCTTAATCCAAAACTATGTAAAGAAAAAACATGTTCAAAGATGCCATAGTCGATCCAATCTCCTTTAGAATTCATGTGTACCTGTCAATGCACAAGAATACATGATTTTCAGATTGTATTTTAGTTGTAAAATCAAAACAATTCAAATTTTCATAACTAGCTACAGAATCTCACGATTCTGTAGCTAGTTATTATTATAAACAGAATCATGTTTTATTCATTCAATCAAAATAGAAATGTATGTGATTTGAGCCACCAAATCCTATATGCTAATTCAACATAAACAAAATCATTTTAAAATCACTTTTGAAACACCATACCTTGGTTTCAGGGATTCGATTTCATCAAGCTATTTTTGAATTGACAATGGCAGTGGCCGCCTCCACATTTTTGAAAAGGACAAAGCCTGTGGTCTTCTACCTTCTATCATTAGCTTGCAGTCTGTCATTTTCTTTGGTTAACACATTTACTCGGTCCTCCAAGGAATTGATTCAGGATTGGAGCAAAGGGACGTCTGTATAATATCGGTCGAGCCAAAACTTGCATTCATTGCACTGTGGTTGATCAGGCCGTGTAATTATAGGTGAGGAGCTTCTTAATTGAATAGCAGTTCCTCTGTCGAGTTTGATCCCAGGGTAGTTAGGGTCGTCTTTAAGACATGGCGAGAGGTTCGTCACATAGTCATAGGGCTTGACTGAACAAAGGCCGTCTGAGTATGGATAATCCTCGGTCAGAAATCGTTCGATTTCGGAATCAGAATCTTCACTCAACAGAATTTGTTGTTGGTCTGTGTTTTCTTTTGGTTTGTTACGAGCACACCTTGATACCCAGTGTGCGGCCTTTTTACCTTTTCAATTGATATCGTTGTTACCCTTACCTTTTTTCCTTGCAGACCTCTTAACAGGCTTACTGCTGTCTTTTAGACATGAGTCAGGCAGGGTTTCGGGTTGAGCATCGTTCGGGTAGGTTGAGGGTTCAACAGAGGACAAGAGCGTAGGAGGGGGAATTACAGGCCCGACAAGGGTTTCTGTAACGACAGTTTTGTCAACTTGTCCAATTTCAGGAATGGTAAAACCGTTCCTCAACAAGAAAGCGTCCCAACAACCACCATTCACCTTCGACTGATGAATCACAATAATTTTAATTAAACAGTGGTGGAAGAGGTTGGAGTCGGCTTTCTCCCTCTTGAAACATTTAGCCATTTTATATAAACTCCAAAGGAGGAAATGTGGCATATTTAAAGGAAAATCTATGAAACTCATGAGCAGCCATAGGTGGTATAGGAAAACTAGACCGTATCTACCCTCGCATGTAACAAACTGCTAGATAATGGCCAACAAATCGTTCCATATAGACTTAAGAGCTGTAACGGGCATACCTTTGTCACAACTATTGATTTTCCTTGAGGTAAACAGAAGTGGCCAGGGTACTTTGTCAACCTTCGAATTTTTAAACCATCTCTGTCCTTTGGCTGGCAGACCAATGGTTGAGCTGAGAAAATCCTCGTTTACTTCAAGCTGGATATCCCCAATTTTGTCTCTGCACCCATCGAATGTAAGTGAAAATTGTTGAACGACTGCGAGGTTAAAACCCTCGAACTTCTCAATAAAAACCAACCAACCATTCCTCTCCAGGTCCTCTCGGGTGTTATCAAACAACAACAAAGTTTGGGCACCGTTGGGCTCGATTCGCACTACAGGAGCCATAGCTCATAGCACAAAATCAACAGGGTAATCGGCGATAGGGTTTGACAGGGTAGACACAGAACCATTTTTCCCCCAGCTTCCCCAAAATAAGCAAAGGCAACCCGAAATGCAAGACAGAGTGTTAATGCTTATGTGTGCGAGGGTGGTAGAGTAAATTTGGACCATGTAAAAATATCATGTCGGGCTGTACAATCAACGGCGCATTGGTAAAATGTTACATTCAAATCACAATAGTGCATATCAAAAGGAATTTTAAACAACATGTCAAATGAATTACGACATAACCATGATTCGACCCAAAAATTAATGTGTTCAATCAAACCATTGCGTCGAAGTTTATGTAAATTGACACCATTTTAACAATAGTCAAATGCATAGATATTGGGTGTTTTTGATAAATATGTGACCAGTGGTGTGTTTGAATTCTAAGAATTGTGACCACATAAACAAATAGTTACATAACAATCCAAAAGATCATTTTAATGCAATCAACATGAATTCCAACTGTGGGTTTTCACGCTTGCAGTCGTGAAAATGAAAACGAAAAAGCAGGTATGCAAAAAAGATAATGGTGTCGTTTTAAAAGTTGCGATGAGTATCGAAGGTTCAAAACCCTTGTGTAGGCAGCTTGTAAGAAAAAAGAAAGGAATTAATATGGCTACCAACAATGGAGACACACTGGGAGAAGCAGTTATCTCTGCCAAAAGAACGAGTCTAGATTAGGATAATGAGAAAAACTCTAACTCGAAAACAACTAGAAAACTATTTGAGCATCATCATCAATCATAAAAATTCCAGTTTCAGATTGCTTGTTATTTAAAAGATGAAAACTGATGATAATCTAAACAAAAGCGAGTAACGATATTAAGGTTAAAATCTCCAATACTGTTGACAGAGCCACTGCTGCCAGGAGGCATCCATAGCCTCAACAGGGTTGCCATTTAACCCACTCCAATATCCGTATCCTGCCAGGAAGTTCTAGATCAGAACGAAGGACATTTGAGGTCAAAAGATCCCATATCTGAGAATTTTCATATACCCGACATTGCTTCACTGCCAACGGGCCTATTCAGTACCCCGACAAAGTTATCTTGGCGTCATGCATGCATTTACCCGCTGCCAGCAAACCTGTTCATTATCCTGGCGGGTTTACAAGCACTTCCCACAACTCTTTAATGATTTATTTGATTTTTAAAGATGTATAATCGAGCGGGGTGACGCTGAAAATCGTGATATTTTAGACATATTTTAATAAATTACAGACCTTCAGAGAATTTTTTTAACTGTCCTTCATTAAGATCTAGAGATGGTTTATTGATAAACCGACCTTCGAAGGCAAGGAGATATCTCTGAGTTGTTCTCTTAAGGAACTGGGACAACGTAAGAAGAAATAGATGATCGTGATAGGCTTCAATTACAGATTGAAATCAATAAATGTCTTTCAAGCAACCAACTTTCTTTGACATGGATATAAACTTCATAAGCATATCATAATTGATGTTTAAACAATTTTTCAGCAATCATTTCAGAGGAGAAAAATTTTATGTTCTCTTATTCTAAACAGTTTATGATGCAGGTATGTGTATTTCAAAAGTAAAAACTGGTAAGCATAAGGAAGAAATCAAAACCAAAACAGCCAAGAAAAATGTAAATCAATCAAAGGAAAAAGAAAATATTTACACAGTGTACACAGGGTTGTTATCAAGTGAAATACCTTTTTAGAGCTTGGCCATTCACCGGATAGGTGTCTGGCTATCCCTCTAAACTCTGTAATTTGAAAGAGCTGGGACCCAATTTCTCAGCAATCAAAAACGGTCCTAGCCATAAGTTTTGAAACTTCGTATGCTCTCCCTTTCCCTCATGCGGTTTGTCCCATTTTAGAGCAAGGTCACCTACATCAAAGTTTCTGTCAGAGGAAGAGTTGGAATCAAACCAACTTTTAACCACTAGTTGATGCTGATCCAACTTTCGTTTTGCTTGAGCCCTCACCTCTTCTAGTTTTAACAATGCGTTAATTCGATTCTCCAAAGGGGGGCAGTCCTCTTCTTGTATTTTCTGTGATAGCTACAGTGAGGGAAGAAGAATATGTGGTGTCAGAATTGCCTCTCTGCCATAGACGAGAAAGAAGGGAGAGTTACCCACAGCAGTTTTCGGAGTCACCCTATCAGCCCAGATTGTGTTTAATAGTGCATTATGCCAATTTTTATGGTTTTCAGACACCGTTTTCTTGATGATTTTAATTAGATTTTTATTAGTTGATTCTGCCAACCCGTTACCTTGAGGGTAATAGATGGCAGAATATTTTAATTTAATTCCCTTTTCTAGAGTGAAATTACTCATCTCAAGAGACGAAAAATAGGAAGCGTTATCGAAAACTAAACAGTCATGGATACCAAAACGAGTAATAATATTTGAATTTAAAAAGGCAATTACCTTACTGGTATTTACAGCTTTTAATGGGGCAATTTTGGACCACCTAGTGAAGTAATCTGTGGTTGTTATGATAAACTTATGCTGTTGTGAGGATGGTGGATTGATTGGGCCAATAATATCAAGACCCCACTGCTGAAAAGGGGAGTCTACTGAAACAAGTTGCAGAGGGAAGGCTGGTTTTTGTATTTGTCCGGACGTTTTTTGACAAATAACACACTTGCGACACAAGGCATGAGCATCTTTAAAAAGTGTAGGCCAGTAATAACCTGCTCTTAATATTTTATGGGCAGTGGTATCTCCACCAAAATGCCCACTAGCTTCTCCTGCATGCAATTCTAATAAGACCTTTTCTGCTTCATCTTTCTCAAGACAACGCATTAGTACTCCATCAAAATTATGAGGAAACATAATACCATTAATCAACTGAAAGGAGACAGATTTCAATCTTAACGCTCTTCTTTTAGTGGGATCCAGGTGACGGGGGGCTGACCCATGTTCAAGATAGAATTTTATATCATCATACCAGGGGCTAACAGGGTTCTGTGCACAACAGATTAAATTTTGGTAGTGTTGTCCTGGGTTTGACATATCATTTTCCTCTTGCTGTCCTGCCGCTGAGTCAGCGACTAACTTGCATAGCCCTTGGCCTCTCACTATTTGTGCTGGGGTGATTTCTATGTCATACTCTTGTAAGGAGGTGACCCAGTTCACCCTCTTTTAGCCTAGTTCTTTCTGTACTAACAGATTTTTGACGGCCGGGTAAGGGACAATAATTTTCGTCCTAGATTTCAAAAGATAAGATCGGAAGTGATTTACTGCTTTAAAAACAGCATAGGCTTGCTGATCTACTGTTGGGTAATTGAGTTCTGCGCCTATGAAGGCTAAGATTATAAAGGAAATTGGGACTTCGTTGTTTTCAACATTCTTTTGAGTTAGAACAACAACGTATGAACGATCAAAGGCAAACGTGTAGAGCGTGAAGTCTTTGGAAAAGTCGGGGCTCATAAGAGAAGGAGCATCGATTATGGACTTTTTTATCGAATCAAAATCCTGGCTTTCTAAAGATCCCCAATGGTATTGTACATCTTTCTTTATTAGGTTTTGTAGCGGCCTCACCATTTCTGAAAAGCTGGGGACGAATCTCCTAACAAAGTTTATCTGACCTAAGAAAGATTGCATGGACTTTTTTGATGAGGGAGGGGGAAATTTCATAATGGCTTGAGTTCTTTCGGGGTCGATAACCATCCCTTCGCTTGATACAATAAATCCTAAGAGTTTACATTGTTCTACTGCGAAAATGGATTTTTTAGGATTCAAAGAAATGTCGTACTTACGACATCGCTATAGAACGTATCTTAAATGAGATAAATGATCAGCTTTGTTTTTCGAAAAGACAGTAATGTCATCCAGGTAAACTACAATAGATTGATTGATTAAGCCTCGGAAAGTGATGTCCATCGCTCTTTGGAAAGTGGCATCGGCGTTTATGATTCCAAAGAGAATCTTTCTATAAGCGTAGGTTCCCCATGGAGTGCGGAAGGTGGTTTTGAGTTGGTCTGGGGGAGACATTAGGACTTGGTTATACCCTGAAAAACCATCTAATAAAGATAATCTTTCAGAACCAGATACCTGTTGCAGGATCTGTTCCATAGGTGGGACAGGGTAGTTGTCTTTATCAGACGCTCGATTAAGATTTCAGAAATCGACGCATAGTCGGATTTCACCATTCTTTTTTCGGACAAGGACGAGATTAGAGACCCATTGCGTGTGCCTAACTGGGAAGATTATCTTAGCATTCAGGAGATTATTTAATTCCTTTTTGACGGTTGGTTCAAGTTTTGGGTGCATTTTCCTTAACTTTTGTTGGAAAGGTAAGGTTTGGGATTTTATGGGAATAACGTGTTGTATGATGTTAGGATCAAAGGTTTTTAAGTCGTCGTACGTCCAAGCAAAAACATCTTTGAATTCCTTAAACAATTTATAAACAATTTAATAAACACTTATTTTTCTTGTTGAGAGCATCCTACCCCTAGATTAATGCACTATGGGTTTTCGTCAGTTTCCAAGTTTAATTTTTCATGCGTCAAAGAGGAACTATTCGTTTTACAGTTCACTGATCGTCTAAACTTGTCGTGAAGATCATAAAAATTTTCTAATATAACTACAGATTTAGGGATAGATTTTACCATGTCTAATGAATATTCTGGAGATCTTGGATTAGGTATTACCGTGAAGTCCCGAAGATTTTCATCATGGGTTCCTTCGTCAATCACCACGCCTTGGAAGGTTTCTTCCATATGCAAAAAACTGATGATCTGTTGATCGTCATCAAATACTCTCCAGTTTGTAATGTTGTCGGGGACAGATGGTCTGAACACTAGTTCGACGAAGAATGCATTTGGGGACAAGCCTTATGTAGGAAAGAGTTTGGAAGCTACGTTAGCTAACAAATCAGCTTCTGAATTATTCAATCTAGGAATAGAACTTATGTTAAAAGCAGAAAACTTATTCATCAAATTCCATACCTCAGATTGGTAGCTTTTAAGATGTGGAGATAAACAGTGGATAGAATCTCTTACCTGTCTAACCATGATTTCCGAATCGCCAAAGACATTCAAATTTTGAATGTTCATATTTAATGCTTTCCTGAGGCCTTGCAATAAAGCCTCATATTCTGTTGTGTCGTTTGTACATTCAAACTCTAACCAGCATGCAATCAGGGTTTTGTTACCTGCTGGATCAATAATAATGCAGTGTGCACCAGCTCCTTCCTTGGACTTTGACCCATCAAAATATAGAGAATCTATTTGATTTTCATCGCTTGCATGTGACCACTGGGCAGAAGCTGTTGGCTACGTACACGCCAAAATTTCAGACTGTTGTTCGGGGTTGGTGATAGTGGAAGTTTCGGCCACAAAGTTGCCAAAAAAGGTGTCCATCCCTTGTATCTCGGGTGAATCGGCCGAAGGAGTGAATGGTTCATTGGGATCATTTAAATCATTTACTGTTAACTTCAAATAACGTTCACGATTTACCTTGATCCTGTTGGGCTTTCCATTTTCGGGCAACCATAAGTGAGACCAGTCTGTCGCGAAATAGCCGTGTAGATGTTTTGACCAGTCTCTGCTTAAAAACAAACGATAAACTTCTGGAATATCTACAAAAATAATATCAATTACTTTATGAACTTTGGGGTTAGATGATAATCTTATAAGTACATTCCTTAATTCGCCTATAACTTTAACACTAGTTCGATCAAGTTGGATGATCTTTAAGGTGGATGGTTCAACTTCAGCATTAATCTTTTGACACACAAACCATGGCATTACATTGGAAGACGCTCCTGAATCTACCATACAATTGTGCACGTTCCTATTAAATATTTCAAAAGTTAACAAAAATGGAGGGACGTTTCTACGAGTACTAATGGTGGAAGCTTGTTGTTTTTTACTCGCAGCCTCTAAAACTAATTTATCTACATTTGTTACATTATTTATAGGAAGGTCTCTCTTCTCATGAGGATCAGAAGTATTCTTAGCGGAGGCCTTCTGAGGAACTTTTGGGTTGTTCTGAAAACCTTTGTTACTATTTGGATTGCCATTTTTTCTATTTTCTGCGATATTCTATAACATTTTTTGTAGCAAAAATGGGAATTTCAATAATTCATAAACATAAATGTTAGCCCTTAACTTTTTTAGATCTTCAACTAAATCATAATCTAATCTTGGGTTCACATTATTCTGTTTAGTCTCAGTTGTTCTAGACTGTTTTGGGGGCAAAGTCGTAGTGATTTCAGAAGAAGGTTTGTTTGTTGTCTTACTCCTAGTATTGTAGGGATGTACTGTCTCGAAATTAGCTTGAAAAATTCTATCCGAGAAGTGTCCAAAAATGTTCGGAGAAGATTCATCTTCTTCAACTGTCTCTTGTTCAACTACTTCCTCAGGGATCTCAGGGGGCATCAAGTTATCCTGGGCTTCTAGAATCGTTTGAATAGCGAATTGTAGGCTTTCTAGGTTTAAGCCTTCGGTATTTGAATTAGGTCGGTTGGTGGGAAAAGGCTTCCTAAACGAGGGTTTGTAAGGCCCTTTGCTCGACGAAGCTTCTTCGGCCATCCTTTTCAAATCTATAACTTGATTTGACAGTTTTTGAACGGCTTTTTGTAAATTTTCTAGATCTGAGCTTTCAGGTTGCGTTTTGTTTTGGGCAGGTCTAGGGAGGATTTCGATTTTCTTTTTGGAAGATGAACTAGTCTTTGTTTCGTTGTTAGTAGTGTCTTTTAAATTGAGGATGTCTTTCTCGATCTGACTAGCCTCTTCGAAGGCTTCTAACAACATGGCTTTCTTAGATCTCTTTACCCAAATGGCTATGTTTTGATGCAAGGATTTTGTATAATAAGCAATAATAAGATTCTCGGCGGGAATGGAATCTGTAGGGATTCTATTTTTTAATGTCAAGAACCTTTGATTAAAGTCTTTTATCTTTTCTTTGGGGTTCATTTTTAAGCTAGAAAGATCCATGACTAGAACCTCAGGAGACTTATCGTCTCTGAACTTCTCAAGGAAACATGATTCAAATTTCTCCCATGATACGATGGTGTGTGGCTGCTGGGAAAAATACCATGTAGAGGCATTTCCCTCGAAGGTTTAGGGAAATAATCTACAGACTACGTCCTTGTGCTCAACACTATGGAGTCGAATGGCTAACATAAACTTTTTAATGTGATCTTCGGCTAACTGTTTGGAGTCCGGGTCAAACTTAGGAAGCCACTTCTCCGGGTGTTTGGGTAAGGGATGTTGAGGCCCAGGTATGGCCACTGAATCTTGGTCGAGCCATGGTCTGGCGGGATTGTTTGGGTTTTCCATTGGTGTTGGCATTGGGATGAGGAACTGCCTTCGTCAGAGGATTCTTCTCCAGAAGAAGAAGGGCATGAAGGAGGTGGTGAGTGTGGTATACCAGATCTTCCCACTGCAGGAGTGAGGATTGGATCTGTAGGATTTAAAGTGAGGTTAGTGCCTCCAAGTTGTTCTCTGATATCAAAAAAATCTAATGGTTGGACCAAAGGAAGGTTTGGTTGTATTAAACGGGCGAAGGCACAATTTGTTCTTATAAGAGATTGGTGGACAATCTCTGGTACGTCACCACCTGTAGGATTTGAAGTTGTTGGTTCAACTGTGATCCGTAGATCGTCATTTGATGTGGTTGTTGTTTGAGGGACAACGTTATCATTTGACTGACTTCTAGTCACTATAGGTGAGCGGGTGTGTGGGGGAGGAGTCTTGCGACCCCCATGTGCCATTAATAATTTTCAGGCCCTCCTTCTAGTGCCATTTGTTGACGGGCGAAATTGACCGCTCGTCAACTAGAGAAGTGAATCTGGTCCGGGGTTGTCTACTTAACCCAAGCCGTTTCGATTGATTCACCTCAACGGGTTTAGTGGCTCCGTTGGCCGATCTAAGTCCTAGGAAAATAAAATAAAATAAACTAAAGAAGCTAACTAAGTGAAAAACAACTGCTGCAATCTATATACAAGTCTCATATATATTCACAGTTCGCTAATTAATATTTATAAAATAGTAATCCTACTTATTTACATGTACAGTGTATTAAAATATTTAAATCTCTATTATATGTACAGTATTCACAAAATGCAAGTTTTAATCGAAATCTGCAAAATCATATATGAATTGACTTATGACAGTGAAGCTGATTTGTTTTTTTTATTTTATTTTTATAACTTTTATAAACAAAAAATGAGATAGCAGCTATCTAACTATGCAATAAAAATAACAATCTATACTAAAAATCTAAACTACAAAGAATTCTTATATTGATTAAACTATTAAAATGAACTAGTAAACTGACCTGAAATGTCATCTCCTATTCGTCCTGTACATAGCATCTACGTTCGCTGTTTTGATGAGGCCAACCCGCACCAAGTTTCCCAGTACTTCACGTAAACACAAACCAACGTGATTTGAGTGCTAATGACAGAACAAGTAAGATATGTAGCGACAACAATTTATCATTTGACAAACGATCATATTAAGATAAATCTAAGTATGACAATTTGTATATAATTGTTCATTGAACAAAGAAGGTCAACCTTCTAATCATCAAATGTAAACAGATTTATTGTTGTATATAAAATGAGAAACATAAAACATGGACGCTATTTAAAACCCATCACATCAACCTGTAACAAATTATGATATCTAAAGTAGTCAAAAATTTGATTACAAATTGAAGTGAACAAAAGTATGATATATTGAAGCTAAAGCCGTACAAAACATCCACTTTCATTCGAGTCTGAATAATCATCAATCCATATTCTCTTCTCCCAAGCAGCGATGGTCATTGTTTACAAAAATAATACATATATAAAGGCCACAGGATCAAAACATTCCTTGTGGAAATTATCAAAACTGTTGCAAAAATTATGGGAATACAATCTCCCAAATTCCTATTTCTATCTAAGACTAACAACCTAATCCAAAACTATGTAAAGAAAAAGCATGTTCAAATATGCCATAGTCGATCCAATCTCCTTTAAAATTCATGTGTACCTATCAATGCACAAGAATACATGATTTTCAGATTGTATTTTAGTTGTAAAATCAAAACAATTCAAATTTTCATGACTAGCTACAGAATCTCACAATTCTGTAGCTAGTTATTATTATAAACAGAATCGTGTTTTATTCATTCAATCAAAACATAAATGTATGCGATTTGAGCCACCAAATCCTATATGCTAATTCAACACAAAAAAAATCATTTTAAAATCACTTTTGAAACACCATACCTCGGCTTCAGGGATTCGATTTGATCAAGCTATTTTTGAATTGACAATGGCAGTGGCCGCCTCCACATTTTTGAAAACAATAGAGCCTGTGGTCTTCTTCCTTTTATCATTAGCTTGCAGTCTATCATTTTCTTTGGTTAACACATTTACTCGGTCCTCCAAGGACTTGATTCGATATTGGAGCAAAGGGATGTCTGTATAATATCGGTCGAGCCACAACTTGCATTCATTGCACTGTGGTTGATCAAGCCGTGTAATTACAGGTGAGGAGCTTCTTAATTGACTACCAGTTCCTTTGTCAAGTTTGATCTCAGGGTAGTTAGGGTCATCTTTAAGACATGGTGGGAGGTTCGTCACATAGTCATAGGGCTTGACTGAACAAAGGTCGTGTGAGTATGGATACTCCTCAATCAGAAACCGTTCGATTTCAGAATCGAAATCTTCACTCAACAGAATTGGTTGTTGGTCTGTGTTTTCTTTTGGTTTTTTACGAGCACACCTTGATACCCAGTGTGCGGCCTTTTTACCTTTTCAATTGATATCGTTGTTACCCTTACCTTTTTTCCTTGTAGACCTCTTAACAGGCTTACCGTTGTCTTTTAGACATGAGTCAGGCAGGGTTTCAGGTTGAGCATCGTTCAGGTAGGTTGAGGGTTCAATAGAGGACAAGAACGTAGGAGGGGGAATGATAGGCACGACAAGGGTTTCTGTAACAACAGTTTTGTCAATTCGTCCAATTTCAGGAATGGTAAAACCGTTCCTCAACAAGAAAGCGTCCCAACAATCACCATTCAACTTCGACTGATGAATCAAAATAATTTTAATTAAACAATGGTGGAAGAGGCTAGAGTTGACTTTCTCCCTCTTGAAACGTTTAGCCATTTTATATAAACTTCGAAGGAGGAAATGTGGCATATTTAAAGGAAAAAGTATGAAACTCATGAGCAACTGTAGGTGGTATAGGAAAACTAGACCATATCTACCCTCGCATGTAACAAACTGCTTGATAATGGCCAACAAATCATGCCATCTAGACTTAAGAGCTGTAACAGGCATACCTTTGTCACAACTGTTGATTTTCCTTGAGGTAAACAACAGTGGCCAGGGTACTTCGTCAACCTTCGAATTTTTAAACCATCTTTGTCCTTCGACTGGCAGACCAGTGGCTGAGCTGAGAAAATCCACATTTACTTCGAGTTGGATATCCCCAATTTTGGCTCTGCACCCATCGAATGTAAGTGAAAATTGTTGAGCGACTGCGAGGTTAAAACCCTTGAACTTCTCAATAAAAACCAACCAACCAACCGTTCCTCTCCAGGTCCTCTCAGGTGTTATCAAACAACAACAAAGTTTGGGCACCATTGGGCTCGATTCGCACTACAGGAGCCATAGCTCATAGCACAAAATCAACAGGGTAATCGGCGATAGGGTTTGACAGGGTAGACACAGAACCATTTTCCCCGCAGCTTCCCCAAAACAAGCAAAGGAAACCCGAAATGCAAGACAGAGCGTTAATGCTTATGCGTGCGAGGGTGGTAGAGTAAATTTGGACCATGCAAAAATATCATGTCGGGCTGTACAATCGATGGCGCATTGGTAAAATGTTACATTCAAATCACAATAGTGCATATCAAAAGGAATTTTAAACAACATGTCAAATGAATTACGACATAACCATGATTCGACCCAAAAATTAATGTGTTCAATCAAACCATTGCGTTGAAGTTTATGTAAATTGACACCATTTTAACAATAGTCAAATGCATAGATATTGGGTGTTTTTGATAAATATGTGACCAGTGGTGTGTTTGAATTCTAAGAATTATGACCACATAAACAAATAGTTACATAATAATCCAAAAGATCATTTTAATGCAATCAACATGAATTCCAACTGTGGGTTTTCACACTTGCAGTCGTGAAAATGAAAACGAAAAGCAGGTATGCAAAAAAGATAATGGTGTCATTTTAAAAGTTGCGATGAGTATCGAAGGTTCAAAACCCTTGTGTAGGCAGCTTGTAAGAAAAAAGAAAGGAATTAATATGGCTACCAACAGGTCACCACTTCCCACTTCCACTCAGGAATGGGCAAAGGCTACAACAACCCTCTTGGGTGCCTATGCTCAACCTTAACTTTCTGGAACTCCATACATCTGATGATGTATTCAATGATCTCTCTCTTCATACCCGGGCAAAAGTAATGGCTTTTGACTGCTTCCACAGTCTTCTGATATCCAGGGTGTCCAACATAAGTCACGTTATGCATTTCTTTTAGAATCGCAGGTTTCAATTCCTGGACATTGGGTATATACACTCTGTCTTTATACAGAAGTAACCCATCAGCTTACAAGGTGTAACTTTCCCTTTTCCATGGCCTTTCACTCTGTTGTAGCTTTGCTACCAAATCTCTGTACTGCAAATCTGCATTTGCAGCTTCCAAAATTCTATCCTTAATATTAGTCCTGTACATGCTAATGGTTGTAGCATGTAAGTCATGCACTTTTCTGCTGAGTGCATCAACCACCTTGTTTTCCTTCCCCTTGATAGGCTTGATATCAAAGTCGTATTCGCACAAAAACTCCAGCCACCTACTTTGTCTAGCATTTAAAGTCGGTTGATCAAACAAATATTTCAGACCATTTTGGTTTGTTCTCAATTCGAATCTCTTTCCCATGAGGTAATGTCTACATTTCCAAATGGCACCACTGTGAACTCGTAATGAACGTACATTGTTCTAAAGGCGGTCTTGCTGATGTCCTCATCCTTTATTCTTACCTAGTGATATCCTGATCTGAGATCTATCTTCAAAAATATTTTTGCACCCTTCAACTGATCGAAAAGGTCATCAATCCTTGGCAGAGGATACTTGTTCTTGACAGTTACCTTGTTCAACTACCGAAGATCAATGCACAGTCTCAACGTCCCATCCTTCTTCTTCACAAACAGGACCGGGGCACCCCAAGGTGACATGCTGGGGTGAATGTACCCCTTCTTTAGAATCTCTTCAAGCTACAATTGCAACTCTTTCAACTCTGGCGTACTCATTCTATATGGAGATTTCGACACTGGAGCTGCTCCAGGCATCAAATTTATAGAAAAATCGATGTCTCTCTTCGAAGGTAGTCCAGGTACCTCCTGAAATACGTCTTTGAAATCTATGAGTACCTCATGGTCTTCAATCCTTAAGACTTTATCTCTGGATGCTTCCTCCACACGGGCTCCAAATAATTGACAGCCTTTTCTGTAGCACTTCTTCAGCTGCATGGTTGAGATTTCTCTAACAGCCACAGTTCTAGGAATCCCTTGGACTGTTTTCTGATTCCCCTCCTCATATAGGCATGTAAACCTCTTGTTACGACAATCCAGGATGGCATGGTGCTGGTCCAACTAGTCCATTCCAATTAAACAGTCATAGGATCCTAAAGGCAGAATATTCAATTCAGCCTTCATGCTCAATCCTTTCATGTCCACAGGATAGGACTTCACCAACTCAATGACTTTCCTCTTAGTTCCTGTAGCCAACTGCACTAACCAAAACTTTTCATGTTTGCTTCTTGATAAATGAAAACTTTCCACCACCCTAGGATCTACATAACTATGGCTAGCCCCTGAATCGATTAAAATACTAAATGGTCAGTTGTTAATCATACCTTCCACTTCAATCATGTGCGATTGAAATTCTGCTTGCTTGTTGTCCAAGGCTGCATAGATCCTTGGCATTCTGTTGCCCATATCCTCCATTGTTTCAGCTTTCTGAACATTGTGGATGATTCTCGCTTTATCTTTTCTATGGGGGCAGTCTCGGTACCTATGGTTTCATTTACAGCCCCAACACTCCATAGGTGGTGGTCTAGGCATTTGTTCACCCACTTCAGCCTTCCTGGGCTCTCTAAAAGATGGTTGTCCCTGAGGATTGTTCCTGAAAAAGGGAGGCTTGTTTCCCTTCTGCCTCTGCTCTTTCCTGAACTTCTTCTGATCATCCCAAGCCTTCCGAAAAGTGGGCCTTTCTCTTTGTTGTTCATACAAGCATTTTTCCCTTCTTATTGTCTCTTCCATAGTCTTAAGATCATCATACTGAATCTTGTCACCAATGGAAGGTGGCACTCCACTCAGACACCTCTGAATCTTGACATCCTCATCTTTGATGAATGGAACATACTTCAGTAGTTCCAAGAAACTTTGTTTGTATTCATCAATGGTCATGTTGCTTATCTTGAGTTCGAAGAACTCCTTCATATTTATGTCATAGTATCTTTTATTCAGGTATTTCTTCTCGAAATACCCCTTGAACTCCTTCCAAGTGACATCTTTCTCTCTGATGTGTTGCATCTACACAAACTGATCCCTTCACATGGATGCTCTTCCTTTCAATTGATACATCACAATTCTTCCTTCTACATGAGAGGAATAATTCTGCAGTTGGAAATATTTCCTCATGCCAAGCAACCAGGTTTCGGCATATTCCTCCTTCTTATGTTCTCCATCAAACGTTGGAGGCTTGATCTTTTTCATCTCTCCCTTCAATTCATCCACTCCAGATCTTCGGTGTTTTCTGGTAGGGGACAGGCTTGAACTACTGTGTGCCTCCCTACTAGAATGCTTTGGAGAGAGACGATGATGTTTGCTACCACTCCTCGATCTTCTTCTCCACTCAGGGGTTCTGACACTTCTTGATCTTATTTTCCTCTCAGGGGTCCTGCGACTCTCTGTCTTGCTTAAGTCACTCCCCTTCTCCAATTTCCTTTCTATTCTTTCTAGGCTCTTCAACATTTTTAAGTTGAATTCGCCCTGCCAATCCCTGACCCTCATGAGCTTTCGGCTATCATCTCGGTGAGCCTGGGCATCTTTATGCAATATTTCAATGGGTTTCATCATATGTCCTTCCTTATCCAATTCTTTTCCATTCCCATTAGAGTTTGATCCTTCGATTCCCAAGTTGACATCCCTTCCTACCCTTTCACCCTTTGTTTCGGAGGCAATCTGTACCTCTTCCATTTGTATACTCGGTTGTCCTGACACCCATTGAAATATGCACACACAACGTGCAGTCAACCGGAGTTTGTTAGGCCTTATCCCTTAAAAAACCACAACATTCATTAACCAACGTGAATAAGAAAATGTTTCAAATTCACTAAGTTTTCTGAGCCCTGCTTGGATTTGCAAATTTTCGGGACTTCGGGACTTCGGTTTTTGGGGGTTTTGTCCATGAGGATCCAACAGTTAAATCCTCGACAGTTCTTATGTCCTTTCGGACATAAGAAAAGGGGAGTCTACTGAAACAGGCTGCAGAGGGAAGGCTGGTTTATGTATTCGTTCGGACGCTTTTTGACAAATAACACACTTGCGACACAAGGCATGAGCATCTTTAAAAAGTGTAGGCCAGTAATAACCTGCTCTTAATATTTTATGGGAAGTGGTATCTCCACCAAAATTCCCACTAGCTTCTCCTACGTGCAATTCTAATAAGACCTTTTCTGCTTCATCTTTCTCAAGACAGCGCATTAGTACTCCATCAAAATTATGACGAAAAAGAATACCATTAATCAACTGAAAGGAGGAAGATTTCAATCTTAACGCTCTTCTTTTAGTGGGATCTAGGTGACGGGGGGCTGACCCATGTTCAAGATAGAATTTTATATCATCATACCAGGGGCTAACAGGGTTTTGTGCACATCAGATTGAATTTTGGTAGTGTTGTCCTGGGTTTGACATATCATTTTCCTCTTGTTGTCCTGCCGCTGAGTCAACGACTAACTTGCATAGCCCTTGGCCTCTCACTATTTGTGCTGGGGTGATTTCTATATCATACTCTTGTAAGGAGGTGACCCAATTCACCCTCTTTTCGCCTAGTTCTTTCTGTACTAACAAATTTCTGACGGCCGGGTAAGGGACAATAATTTTCGTCCTAGATTTCAAAAGATAAGATCGGAAGTGATTTACTACTTTAAAAATAGCATAGGCTTGCTGATCTACTGCTGGTTAATTGAGTTATGTGCCTATGAAGGCTAAGCTCATAAAGGCAATTGGGACTTTGTTGTTTTCAGCATTCTTTTGAGTTAGAACAACAACATATGAATGATCAGAGGCAAATGTGTAGAGGGTGAAGTCTTTGGAAAAGTCGGGGCTCATAAGAGAAGGAGCGTTGATTATGGCCTTTTTTATCGAATCAAAATTCTGTATTTCTAAATATCCCCAATGGTATTGTACATCTTTCTTTATTAGGTTTTGTAGCGGCCTCACCATTTCTGAAAAGTTGGGGACGAATCTCCTAACAAAGTTTATCTGACCTAAGAAAGATTGCATGGACTTTTTTGACGAGGGAGGGGGCAATTCCATAATGGCTTGAGTTCTTTCGGGGTCAATAATCACCCCTTCGCTTGATACAATAAATTCTAAGAGTTTACCTTGTTCTACTGCGAAAATGGATTTTTTAGGATTCA
Organism: Picea glauca; assembly: GCA_000966675.3. NCBI lineage: Eukaryota > Viridiplantae > Streptophyta > Pinopsida > Pinales > Pinaceae > Picea > Picea glauca. The sequence continues at coordinate 589,641 of JZKD02S1636526.1, forward strand.
AAGAAATGTCGTACTTACGACATCGCTATAGAATAGATCTTAAATGAGATAGATGATCAACTATTTTTTTTGAAAAGACAGTAATGTCATCTAGGTAAACTACAATAGATTGATTGATTAAGCCTCAGAAAGAGATGTCCATCGCTCTCTGGAAAGTGACACCGACGTTTATGAGTCCAAAGGGCATCTTTCTATAAGCATAGGTTCCCCATGGAGTGCAGAATGTGGTTTTGAGTTGGTCTGGGGGAGACATCAGGACTTAGTTATACCCTGAAAAACCATCTAATAAAGATAATATTTCAGAACCAGATACCTGTTACAGGATCTATTCCATAGGTGGGACAGGGTAGTTGTCTTTATCAGACGCTCGATTAAGATTTCAGAAATCGACGCATAGTCGGATTTCACCATTCTTTTTCCAGACAGGGACCAGATTAGAGACCCATTGCGTGTGCCTAACTGGGAAGATTATCTTAGCGTTCAGGAAATTATTTAATTCCTTTTTGACGGTTGGTTCGAGTTTTGGGTGCATTTTCCTTAACTTTTGTTGGAAAGGTAAGGTTTGGGGTTTTATGGGAATAACGTGTTGTATGATGTTAGGATCAAAGGTTTTTAAGTCGTCGTACATCCAAGAAAAAACATCTTTGAATTCCTTAAACAATTTAATAAATGCTTCTTTTTCTTATTGAGAGCATCCTACCCCTAGATTAATGCACTGTGGGTTTTCGTCAGTTCCCAAGTTTACTTTTTCATGCGTCAAAGAGGAACTATTCGTTTTACAGTTCACTGATCATCTAAACTTGTCGTGAAGATCATAAAAATTTTCTAATATAACTACAGATTTAAGGATATATTTTACCATATCTGATGAAGATTCTGGAGATCTTGGATTAGGTATTACCATGAAGTCCCGAAGATTTTCATCATGGGTTCCTTCGTCGATCACCGCGCCCTGGAAGGTTTCTTCCATATACAAAAAATTGATGATCTGTTGATCATCATCGAATACTCTTCAGTTTGTAATGTTGTCGGGGACAGATGGTCTGAACACCAATTCGACGAAGAATGCATTCGGGGACAAGCCTTATGTAGGAAAGAGTTTGGAAGCTACGTTAGCTAACAAATCGGCTTCTGAATTATTCAATCTAGGAATAGAATTTATGTTAAAAGCAGAAAACTTATTCATCAAATTTCATACCTCAGATTGGTAGCTTTTAAGATGTGGAGATAAGCAGTGGATAGAATCTCTTACCTGTCTAACCACGATTTCCGAATCGCCAAAGACAGTCAAATTTTGAATGTTCATATTTAATGCTTTCCTGAGGCCTTGCAATAAAGCCTCATATTCTGCTGTGTTGTTTGTACATTCAAACTCTAACCAACATGCAATCAGGGTTTTGTTACCTGCTGAATCAATAATAACACAGCCCGCACCAGCTCCTTCCTTGGACTTTGACCCATCAAAATACAGAGAATCTATTTGATTTTCATCGCTTGCATGTGACCACTGGGCAAAAACTGTTGGCTGCGTACACGTCAAAATTTCATACTGATGTTCGGGGTTGGTGATAGTGGAAGTTTTGGCCAAAAAGTTGCCAAAAAAGGTGTCCATCCCTTGTATCTCGGGTGAATCGGCCGAAGGAGTGAATGGTTCATTGGGATCATTTAAATCAGTTACTGTTAACTTCAAATAACATTCACGATTTACCTTGATCCTGTTGGGCTTTCCATTTTCGGGCAACCATAAGTGAGACCAGTCTGTCGCGAAATAGTCGTGTAGTTGTTTTGACCAGTCTCTACTTAAAAACAAACCATAAACTTCTGGAATATCTACAACAATAATATCAATTACTTGATGAACTTTGGGGTTAGACGATAATCTTATAAGCACATTCCTTAATTTTCCTATAACTTTAACACTAGTTTGATCAAGTTGGATGATCTTTAAGGTGGATGGTTCAACTTCAGCATTAATATTCTGACACACGGACCATGGCATTACATTGGAAGACACTCCTGAATCTACCATACAATTGTGCATGTTCCTATTAAAGATTTCAAAAGTTAACAAAAATGGAGGGACGTTTCTACGAGTACTAATGGTGGAAGCTTGTTGCTTTTTACTCGCAGCCTCTAAAACTAATTTATCTACATTTGTTACATTATTTACATGAAGGTCTCTCTTCTCATGAGGATCAGAAGTATTCTTAGCGGAGGCCTTCTGAGGAACTTTTGGGTTGTTCTGAAAACCTTTGTTACTACTTGGATTTCCATTTTTGCTATTTTCTGCAATATTCTGTAACATTTTTTGTAGCAAAAACGAGAATTTCAATAATTCATAAACATAAATGTTAGCCCTTAACTTTTTTAGATCTTCAACTAAATCATAATCTAAGCTTGGGTTCACATTATTCTGTTTAGTCTCAGTTGTTCTAGACTATTTTGGGGGCAAAGTCGTAGTGTTTTCAGAAGAAGGCTTGTTTGTTGTCTTACTCCTAGTATTGTATGGATGTACTGTCTCAAAATTACCTTGAAAAATGCTATCCGAGAAGTGTCCAAAAATGTTCGGAGAAGATTCATCTTCTTCAACTGTCTCTTGTTCAACTACTTCCTCAGGGATCTCAGGGGGCATCAAGTTATCCTGGGCTTCTAGAATCATTTGAATAGCAAATTGCAGGCTTTCTAGGTTTAAGTCTTCGGTATTTAAATTAGGTTGGTTGGTGGGAAAAGGATTCCTAAACGGGGGTTTGTAAGGCCCTTTCCTCGATGAAGCTTCTTTAGCCGTCCTTTTCAAATCTATAACTTGATTTGATAGTTTTTGAATGACTTTTTGTAAATTTTCTAGATCTGAGCTTTCAGGTTGCATTTTGTTTTGGGCAGGTCTAGGGAGGATTTCAATTTTCTTTTTGGAAGATGAACTAGTCTCTATTTCGTTGTTAGTAGTGTCTTTTAAACTGAGGATGTCTTTCTCGTTCTGACTAGCCTCTTCGAAGGCTTCTAACAACGTGGATTTCTTAGATCTCTTTACCCAAATGGCTATGTTTTGATGCAAGGATTTTGTATAATAAGCGATAATAAGATTCTCGGCGGGCATGGAATCCATAGGGATTCTATTTTTTAATGTCAAGAACCTTTGATTAAAGTCTTTAATCTTTTCTTTGGGGTTCATTTTTAAGCTAGAAAGCTCCATGACTAGAACCTCAGGAGACTTATCGTCTCCGAACTTCTCGAGGAAACAAGATTCAAATGTCTCCCATGATACGATGGTGTGTGGCTGCTGGGAAAAATACCATGTAGAGGCATTTCCCTCGAAGGTGTAGGGAAACAATCTATAGACTACGTCCTCATGCTCAACACTACGGAGTCGAATGGCTAACATAAACTTTTTAATGTGATCTTCGGCTAATTGTTTGGAGTCTGGGTCAAACTTAGGAAGCCACTTCTCCGGGTGTTTGGGTAAGGGATGTTGAGGCCCAGGTATGGCCATTGTATCTTGGTCGAGCCATGGTCTGGCGGGATTGTTTGGGTTTTCCATTGGTGTTGGCGGTGTCGACGCTTGGGATGAGGAACTACCTTCGTCAGAGGATTCTTCTCCAGAGAAGAAGGGGATGAAGGAGGTGGTGAGGGTGGTATACCAGATCTTCCCGCTGCAGGAGTGAGGATTGGATCTGTAGGATTTAAAGTGAGGTTAGTGCCTCCAAGTTTTTCTCTGATATCAAAGAAATCTAATGGTTGGTTCAAAGGATGGTTTGGTTGTCTTAAACGGGTGAAGGCACTATTTGTTCTTATAAGAGATTGGCGGACAATCTCTTGTACGTCACCACCTGTAGGATTTGGAGTTGTTGGTTCAACTATGATCCGTACATCGTCATTTGATGTGGTTGCTATTTGAGGAACAACGTTATCGTTTGAATGACTTCTAGTCACTATAGGTGAGAGGGTGTGTGGGGGAGGAGTCTTGCGACCCCCACATGCCATTAATAATTTTCAAGCCCTCCTTCTAGCGCCATTTGTTGACGGGTGAAATTGACCATTCGTCAACTGGAGAAGTGAATCCGGTCTGGGGTTGTCTACTTAACCCAAGTCGTTTGAATTGATTCACCTCAATGGGTTTAGCGGCTCCGTTGGCCGATCTAAGTCCTAGGAAAATAAAAAAAATTAAACTAAAGAAGCTAACTAAGTGAAAAATAGCTGCTGCAATCTATATACAAGTCTCATATATATTCACAGTTCGCTAATTAATATTTATAAAATAGTAATCCTACTAATTTACATGTAAATTGTATTAATATATTTAAATCTCTTTTATATGTACAGTATTCACAAAATGCAAGTTTTAATCGAAATCTACAAAATCATATATGAATTGACTTATGACAGTGAAGCTGATTTGTTTATTTTATTTTATTTTTATAACTTTTATAAATAGAAAATGAGATAGGAGCTATCTAACTAAGCAAAAAAAATAACAATCTGTACTGAAAATCTAAACTACAGAGAATTCTTATATTGATTAAACTATTAAAATGAACTAGTAAACTGACCTGAAATGTCATCTCCTATTCGTCCTGTACATAGCATCTACGTTCGTTGTTTTGGTCAGGCCAACCCGCACCAGGTTTCCCAGTACTTCACGTAAACACAAAGCAACTTGCTTTGAGTGCTAATGACAGAACAAGTAAGATATGTAGCGACAACAATTTATCATTTAACAAACGATCATATTAAGATAAATCTAAGTATGACAATTTGCATATAATTGTTCATTGAACAAAGAAGATCAACCTTCTAATCATCAAATGTAAACAGATTTATTGTTGTATATAAAATGAGAAACATAAAACATGGACGCTATTTAAAACCCATCACATCAACCTGTAACAAATTATAATATCTAAAGTAGTCAAAAATTTGATTACAAATTGAAGTGAACAAAAGTATGATATATTAAAGCTAAAGCCGTACAAAACATCCACTTTCATTTGAGTCTGAATAATCACCAATCCATAGTCTCTACTCCCAAGCAGCGATGGTCTTTGTTTACAAAAATAATACATATATAAAGACCACAGGATCAAAACATTCCTTGTGGAAATTATCAAAACTGTTGCAAAAATTATGGGAATACAATCTCCCAAATTCCTATTTCTATCTAAGACTAACAACCTAATCCAAAACTATGTAAAGAAAAAGCATGTTCAAAGATGTCACAGTCGATCCAATCTCCTTTAAAATTCGTGTGTACCTATCAATGCACAAGAATACAAGATTTTCAGATTGTATTTTAATTGTAAAATCAAAACAATTCAAATTTTCATAACTAGCTATAGAATCTCACGATTCTGTAGCTAGTTATTATTATAAACAAAATCTTGTTTTATTCATTCAATCAAAACATAAATGTATGCAATTTGAGCCACCAAATCCTATATTCTAATTCAACACAAACAAAATCATTTTAAAATCACTTTTGAAACACCATACCTCGGTTTCAGGGATTCGATTTGATCAAGCTATTTTTGAATTGACAATGGCAGTGGTCGCCTACACATTTTTGAAAACGACAGAGCCTGTGGTCTTCTTCCTTTTATCATTAGCTTGCAGTTTGTCATTTTATTTGGTTAACACATTTACTCGGTCCTCCAAGGACTTGATTCGAGATTGGAGCAAAGGGATGTCTGTATAATATTGGTCGAGCCAAAACTTGCATTCATTGCACTGTGGTTGATCAGGCCGTGTAATTACAGGTGAGGAGCTTCTTAATTGACTAGTAGTTCCTCTATCGAGTTTGATCCCAGGGTAGTTAGGGTCGTATTTAAGACATGGTGGGAGGTTCTTCACATAGTCATAGGGCTTGACTGAACAAAGGCCGTGTGAGTATGGATACTACTTAGTCAGAAACCATTTGATTTCAGAATCGAAATCTTCACTCAATAGAATTGGCTGTTGGTCTGTGTTTTCTTTTGGTTTTTTATGAGCACACCTTGATACTCAGCACGCGGCCTTTTTACCTTTGCAATTGATATCATTGTTACCCTTACCTTTTTTCCTTGCAGACCTCTTAACAGGCTTACCACTGTCTTTTAGACATGAGTCAGGCAGGGTTTCAGGTTGAGCATCGTTCGGGTAGGTTGAGGGTTCAACAGAGGACAAGAGCATAGGAGGGGGAATGACAGGCCTGACAAGGGTTTCTTTAACAACAATTTTGTCAACTTGTCCAATTTCAGGAATGGTAAAACTGTTCCTCAACAAGAAAGCATCCCAACAATCACCATTCACCTTCGACTGATGAATCACAATAATTTTAATTAAACAGTGGTGGAAGAGGCTGGAGTCGACTTTCTCCCTCTTGAAACATTTAGCCATTTTATATAAACTCCGAAGGAGGAAATGTGGCATATTTAAAGGAAAATCTATGAAACTCATGAGCAGTCGTAGGTGGTATAGGAAAACTAGACCGTATCTACCCTCGCATGTAACAAACTGCTTGATAATGGCCAACAAATCGTGCCATCTAGACTTAAGAGTTGTAACGGGCATACCTTTGTCACAACTATTGATTTTCCTTGAGGTAAACAGCAGTGGCCAGGGTATTTCATGAACCTTCGAATTTTTAAAACATCTTTGTCCTTTGGCTGGCAGACCAGTGGCTGAGCTGAGAAAATCCTCGTTTACTTCGAGCTGGATATCCCCAATTTTGGTTCTGCACCCATCGAATGTAAGTGAAAATTTTTGAGTGAATGCGAGGTTAAAACCCTTGAACTTCTCAATAAAAACCAACAAACCATTCCTCTCCTGGTCCTCTCAGGTGTTATCAAACAACAACAAATTTTGGGCACCGTTGGCCTCGATTTGCACTACAGGAGCCATATCTCATAGCAAAAAATCAACAGGGTAATCGGCGATAGGGTTTGACAGGGTAGACATAGAACCATTTTTCCCGCAGCTTCCCCAAAACAAGCAAAGGCAACCCGAAATGCAAGACAGAGCGTTAATGCTTATGCGTGCGAGGGTGGTAGAGTAAATTTGGACCATGCAAAAATATCATGCCGGTCTGTACAATCGATGGCGCATTGGTAAAATGTTACATTCAAATCACAATAGCGCATATCAAAAGGAATTTTAAACAACATGTCAAATGAATTACGACATAACCATGATTCGACCCAAAAATTAATGTGTTCAATCAAACCATTGCGTCGAAGTTTATGTAAATTGACACCATTTTAACAATAGTCAAATGCATAGATATTGGGTGTTTTTGATAAATATGTGACCAGTGGTGTGTTTGAATTCTAAGAATTATGACCACATAAACAAATAGTTACATAATAATCCAAAAGATCATTTTAATGCAATCAACATGAATTCCAACTGTGGGTTTTCACACTTGCAGTCGTGAAAATGAAAACGAAAAGCAGGTATGCAAAAAAGATAATGGTGTCATTTTAAAAGTTGCGATGAGTATCGAAGGTTCAAAACCCTTGTGTAGGCAGCTTGTAGGAAAAAAGAAGGGAATTAATATGGCTGCCAATAGGTCACCACTTCACACTTCCACTCAGGAATGGGCAAAGGCTGCAGCAACCCTATTGGGTGTCTATGCTCAACCTTAACTTTCTAGAACTCCATACATCTGGCGATGTATTCAATGATCTCTCTCTTCATACCCGGGCAAAAGTAATGGATTTTGACTGCTTCCACAGTCTTCTGATATCTAGGGTGTCCAGCATAAGTCACGTTATGCATTTCTTTTAGAATCACAAGTTTCAATTCCTGGACATTGGGTATATACACTCTATCTTTATACAGAAGTAATCCATCAGCTTCCAAGGTGTAACTTTCCCTTTTTTGTGGCCTTTCACTCTGTTGTAGCTTTGCTAACAAATCTCTGTACTGCAAATCTGCATTTGCAGCTTCCAAAATTCTATCCTTAATATCATTCATGTACATGCTAATGGCTGTAGCATGTAAGTCATGCACTTTTCTGCTGAGTGCATCAGCCACCTTGTTTTCCTTCCCCTTGATATGCTTGATATCAAAGTCGTATTCACACAAAAACTCCAGCCACCTACTTTGTCTAGCATTTAAAGTCGGTTGATCAAACAAATATTTCAGACCGTTTTGGTTTGTTCTCAATTCGAATCTCCTTCCCATGAGATAATGTCTCCATTTCCAAATGGCACCACTGTGAACTCGTAATGAATGTACCTTGTTCTAAAGGCGGTCTTGCTGATGTCCTCATCCTTTATTCTTACCTAGTGATATCCTGATCTGAGATCTATCTTCGAAAATATTTTCGCACCCTTCAACTAATCGGAAAGGTCATCAATCCTTGGCAGAGGATACTTGTTCTTGACAGTTACCTTGTTCAACTACCGAAAATCAATGCACAGTCTCAATGTCCCATCCTTCTTCTTCACAAACAGGACCGGGGCACCCCAAGGTGACATGCTGGGGTGAATGTACCCCTTCTTTAGAAGCTCTTCAAGCTACAATTGCAACTCTTTCAACTCTGCGTACTCATTCTATATGGAGCTTTCTACACTGGAGTTTCTCCAGGCATAAAATTTATAGAAAAATCGATGTCTCTCTTCGAAGGTAGTCCAGGTACCTCCTGAAATACGTCTTTGAAATCTATGAGTACCTCATGGTCTTCAATCCTTGAGACTTTATCTCTGGATTCTTCCTCCACAAGGGCTGCAAATAATTGACAGCCTTTTCTATAGCACTTCTTCGGCTGCATGGTTGAGATTTCTCTAACAGCCACAATTCTAGGAATCCCTTGGACTGTTTTTCGATTCCCCTCCTCATATAGGCATGTAAACCTCTTGTTACGATAATCCAGGCTGGCATGGTGCTGGTCCAACTAGTCCATTCCAATTAAACAGTCATAGGATCCTAAAGGCAAAATATTCAATTCATCCTTCATGCTCAATCCTTTCATGTCCACAGGACAGGACTTCACCAACTCAGCGACTTTCCTCTTGGTTCCTGTAGCCAACTGCACTAACCAAAACTTTTCATGTTTGCTTCTTGATAAATGCAAACTTTCCACCACCCTAGGATCTACCTAACTATGGCTAGCCCCTGAATCGATTAAAATACTAAATGGTCAGTTGTTAATCATACCTTCCACTTCAATCATGTGCGATTGAAATTCTGCTTGCTTGTTGTCCAGGGCTGCATAGATCCTTGGCATTCTATTGCCCATATCCTCCATTGTTTCAGCTTGCTAAACATTGTGGATGATTCTCGCTTTATCTTTTCTATGGGGGCAGTCTCAGTACCTATGGTTTCCTTTACAACCCCAACACTCCATAGGTGGTGGTCTAGGCATTTGTTCACCCACTTTAGCCTTCATGGGCTCTCTAAAAGATGGTTGTCCCTGAGGATTGTTCCTGAAAAAGGGAGGCTTGTTTCCCTTCTGCCTCTGCTCTTTCCTGAACTTATTCTGATCATCCCAAGCCTTCTGAAAAGTGGGCCTTTCTCTTTGTTGTTCATACAAGCATTTTTCCCTTCTTATTGTCTCTTCCATAGCCTTACGATCATCATACTGAATCTTGTCACCAATGGTAGGTGGCACTCCACTTAAATACCTCTGAATCTTGACAACCTCATCTTTGATGAATGGAACATACTTTAGTAGTTCCAATAAACTTTGTTTGTATTCATCAATGGTCATGCTACCTAGCTTGAGTTCGAAGAAATTCTTCATATTTATGTCATAGTATTTTTTATTCAGGTATTTCTTCTCGAAATACCCCTTGAACTCTTTCCAAGTGACATCTTTCTCTCTGATGTGTTGCACCTACACAAACTGATCCCACCAGATGGATGCTTTTCCTTTCAATTGATACATCGCAATTATTCCTTCTGCATGAGAGGAATAATTCTGCAGTTGGAAATATTTCCTCATGCCAAGCAACCAGGTTTCGGCATTTTCCTCCTTCTTATGTTCTCCATCGAACGTTGGAGGTTTGATCTTGTTCATCTCTCCCTTCAATTCATCCACTCCAGATCTTCAATGTTTTCTAGTAGGGGACAGGCTTGAACTACTGTGTGCCTCCCTACTAGAATGCTTTGGAGAGAGACGATGATGTTTGCTACCACTCCTCGATCTTCTTCTCCTCTCAGGGGTTCTGACACTTCTTGATCTTCTTTTCCTCTCAGGGGTCCTCTGACTCTCTGTCTTGCTTAAGTCACTCCCCTTCTCCAATTTCCTTTCTATTCTTTCCAGGCTCTTCAACATTTTTAACTTGAATTCGCCCTGTCGATCCCTGACCTTTATGATCTTTCGGCTATCAGCTCGGCAAGCCTAGGCATCTTTATGCAATCTTTCAATGAGTTTCATCATATGTCCTTCCTTATTCAATTCTTTTCCATGCCCATTAGAGTTTGATCCTTCGATTCCCAAGTTGACATCCCATCCTACCCTTTCACCCTTTGTTTCGGAGGCAATCTGTACCTCTTCCATTTGTATACTCGGCTATCCTGACACCCATTGAAATATGCACACACAACGTGCAGTCAACCGGAGTTTGTTAGGCCTTATCCCTTAATAAAACCACAACATTCATTAACCAACGTGAATAAGAAAATGTTTCAAATTCACTAAGTTTTCTGAGCCCTGCTTGGATTTGCAAATTTTCGGGACTTCGGGACTTCGGTTTTGGGGGTTTTGTCCACGACGATCCAACAGTTAAATCCTCGACAGTTCTTATGTCCTTTGAAAATTTTGGGATTTCGGAACTTCGGTGTTTCAGGTTTCGAGGTTTTTGGTCCCCGGAGGTTCTAGCACTCGCTTCCCTCTTCAACTCTTGACTCCCAAACTTCCAACCTCTCTTCCCCTGGGCCCATAGCACAACTGTCGCCAATCCCGGTAGGGATTTCGGGACTCGACACTTTGAGTTTTCGGGTCTTCAGTAGCCAGGAGTTCATGATAGAGTGACTCCCAACTCCATGTCATTCTAACTCCTGAATTCCAAAATTTTGATTTACTTTACTCTCTGGGCCCACAACACAGTTGTCGCCCTTAATCACGGTGGCGCGTGTATGTTCAAGAGGGTCCATGTCACCTTCGGTTACGTCATCGTGTCCCACCATTCTCTCTTGTCTTCTCAACTCACTAGCACGTGGTACACACCCATGTGTCCACGTCCATTCCAAGTAAATCCAACGATTAGACTTCTCTCAGATATACAGTGCATATCTTTTCGACGTTTCAGAGTTTCGGGCATTAGGAGTTCGTGCATCCACACAGCCCGAACTTCCGTTTGTCGAAATTATTGTCTACTCTTCCACTTGATCCAACAGTCAAGTTCCTCTCTTACGATCTACGGTGTGGATCGTTTCAGAATTTCGAGTCTCACTATTTTGCGACTTGCGAAAACATGGTTCTTCCCTTTTGGTTTCCCGGGTGCCGAAATGTCATCCGATAGCCATGTGTCCCCCCGATGGACGATCCCGACAAATTCAGGATTTCGTGTATTGGGATTTCCATGTTCTTGTGCAACTTGAAAGGGTTTTTAAACCTTGTGCACGTTTTCCATATCTGACGGTCACGAGGGTTATCCTTTTCCCCGAACAGATCCTATGGCTCCAAAACTTCTGGTGTGGAGTCCTTTCTCCTTGTGGCCAAATGCCATGCCGACTGCAGTTTCATAACACCGCTACACCTCCTGACCTTCGTAACACGGTCAAGTAACTCCTTGACACTCAGGAGCATTCAAAGGTCCGAAATTGGTCCTGCAGACACAATTTCTCCTCAAACCCTTGTTCCAAAGACCACTCAACTGGCCCATCTAGGCTCAACGTCGAAACCTTGGCTCTGATACCAAACTATAACACTCTTTCACACTGTAATGCTCTGATACCAAACTGTAACACTCTTTCACACTGTAATGCTCTGATACCAAACTATGACGCCCCCATTCTGGGCCGGGCATGCGCTACTTCACGGAATAACAATGTCATAATTATTTCTATATATAAGACATGCATTTAAGCAAATGAAACACGTTTAAACTAAGAGTAACCATAAGAATTACTACTATTATAATAATCAATGGCTTTAACATTAATTCGTATGCACAACAGAATACATGATAATATAAATACACACACATGCAGAAAAGTAATTAAACATCATCTGGAACTTATCTTGAAATGGTGGTAATTCCACCAACCAGGTGCAGGCCTTCCACAAACCTCCCAGCCTTAGACCACACTGCTCATCAAGCTCAGTAGTGGGTCACCCCCGAGATGGGACTAAGATCCACCCCCAAGGCAAGGAATCTTAGGCTAGGCTGAGGTTACAGGGAAAAACACACAGTCACAAGGAAGGATTCTCTCCCAGGAATCACTTAAGTCCACTGCCCATAGACTCTCCTTCCCCACATGCCTGTTCCACCCCAGGAGTATACACCTTCTCTATCACCTAGACAGTCTTTCGGCTGCTAACCTCCCTTGCCTTGGGTTTCAGCAACAGATCGGACTGGAAGTCTCTGAGCTCTGTGGAAGCTATAAGATTTCTTCCAGGAGTTCTCTCCTTCCTCTGTGCACTCTCTCACCTAGAGAGAGTCACTCATAGGCCCAACTACCTGTTCTTCCAACAACAATCACCTCCCTCACCTAGAGAGAGGTTACACACAGGATAAGCACGAACTCACACTGGCCAGTAAGCCACACGCAGTCTAGCACTACATGGCCACAATAGCCAACTAGAAGAATAGACACGAGCTTCCCAAACAGGCTTAGCAATCACGAAATAGACTCACGGTTTTGGTTTTTGGATTGCACAAGGTGTACAGAGATCCCATGCACAGGCTCCAACTGTTCAGGAAAGGAATCTATCAAATTCCTTAGGAATCAACACAGACCTTTCCCCCCCACCCAGGTTTCATAATTGCACAAGGGTGTCTTGTAGGGGTCAGTCGGGACTTATGTTCAGATGGTCGGGTAGAATGGAGGGGACCCCCAACCACGACTCATCTCAGTCGTTTTATTTGCATGGGCTTGGGTTGACACTTGTCACTTGTGAATCTGCATGCTTCCATCAGCGTGCGTTCCTCCCACCATTTAGAAGTCACATGTCCTTCCAAAAGAACTTAGGATAAAAACATATTATTCACATGTCTTTTTTGGAATAATATTAAAATATTATTCCCCAGGGACTTAAGCCCCTAGGCTCAACACTTAACCCCTCTTCCCACCTTCTGGCCCCCTAATCCCTTTCCCACTCTGTGGAATCTTATTCCCCCATCACTCATTCATCGTGGTCAGTCTGTACGCGGCGGTGCTTGTATTTTATTAATGTTTTGTATTGATACATGTACAAAATCAGGCTCTTGGCCTTCAACCCTTAGGCTCTCTGGCCTAACAATCACATAATCCCACCAACTTATATAAACTTGGCTCACTAGCCTATAAAACATATTTTCAATTCATTTCATAACCAAGATTTACCACTGGGCTCGGCCTTGGGGACATTACAATAATTTTTGTTAAAAGTAAGTTGGTATATTCTAAATACACAACATTGCAATTTTGATTCAAGTGAATTTTTTAATCAAAGAAACAATGTATATCATCCATAAAAACCATCCCTTATAACAAAAAGAAAGAATTGGAAACCATTAAGGTTGTGTATATGGTCTCAAACATGTATATGCTCCACAATAACATCCATGGGAAATAAATAGAATGTGTGTTTGTTTCATGTGTCTTATAACATGCACGTATTGTGAGGACCTTACAAATTAAACATTAAAGGAAGCTTCTATGTATATATCGACAAGAGTGATGCTTGAACCACCACACTCGACCTTCTAAGGATATCCTTGAGCTTTGATGGGTGTTATGGGCACTATTGGGAGGTATGGATCTTTAGGCCCTAGACATGGTTGGGGAAGAATCTTAGGACTTAGTCTCTAAAGGGATTCATCTTAAATGTGGATCTTTTGTTTAATTAAGTTGAGTTTGTTTTTATAATTATAATTACTATTATTAATAATAATAATTAACCCGACTTTGTTTTCCTATATGCCTTTCATTATTATTAGTAACAATTTTTCAAAAATTCTTAGAAAGAAAAACATTAATTTTTAAACTCAAAAAATTCTTAGAAACTCTTTCAACCAATTGTTCTATAGTGGGGAAGCATCACTGTCTTGTGGATGCTCTCGTTGGCATAAGGATCACGGTATATTAGAGCTTATATGTTACCGTGAACTATTTCTCTAGATCAATGTGGGTTATTAATTTTGTATAGAGAGGTATTTATCTCATAAAAAAAATTCCATGACATACAAATGTTATGTATATCAACTTAGTAATAGACTTTTTTTTTTCCATATTTCAGAGTATGAAATGTTGAATGGTGTATTTCGAGAGTCTTAACTTGGCATGCAAAATTTAAAGGTAAGTGTGCATGTTGTTCTGTACACCAAATGTTATAGCCCGATGTGGCCACTATCCTTAAACTCCCCATTTGAGTAATTGCATGAGGTTGCTAAGGGCATTGCCCCTTCAAACCCTTAAAATGTTTGTTGCACCTTATTCCAAGTAAACATTCCTCATGTGTGGGATTCCAAAGTTTGGAGAGAACTAAGGTAGTTGGTTCATGCATTTAAAGAACATTGAAATAACTCACATGCAATCATTCATACTTAACCTATCATAACTCAGTTGTCAATTGGTAGTGAGGAAAACCATTACTTGCTACTATCCATTAATGTAGGCTAACTCATCACTCCTATTCAAGGAAAACCACACCACATGAAATGACTTGGTGGAGGTCCTTAAGGGGGGAAACTTCCACTCCTAGTAGATGTCTATGGGTTTTGGGAATTTGACCTATTTCCAAGACGAAGATGAACTCTTGGCCAATTCAGTTTTAGGTCTTAAATCTAGGTCCAAAAGACATAATCCCTTGTGGTCATCATGAGAATATCTCCACTTGATCATATGTTTTTTTAGCAGTATTTAGTCGTAAATCTCATACATGAGACCAAATACTACTTCCAATTACAACTTAACCTTTTAGTGAAGATGCAATAATTCATCCATACACTTAAAATTTAAATATATTTTTACTAATTTATTTATTTAAAGGCAAAGACAAATAACATTTTTTTTATGAAATCATATCAAAATTTACAAACTTAGTAAAATAAAATAAAAATTGTAAATCCATATTAAAAAAAATTACAACCGAAGAAAGATAATTTGACAAAAAAAAATTATATCTTTAAATCTGTTCAATGGAAAGATAAAACATTGTGATTATACATGGTTTACTAAGAGAGGAACATGCTCATCTCTTTAAAAAGCATCGCCTTCTATGAAAAATGCCTAAAGATTTAAATATGGAAAAATTTTGATCATCTAAATACAAAATCCAGAGATAATCAACATAGAAACCAGTGACACCTCTTAAATTAAACTAACAACTTTTAGCAGACCACCCCATCTTTGTGATCTGTAGATTATTTCTGTTTCATTCTCGAAGTTCTCAATAATGCAAGCCAATGTTGAATATGTTAAGAGAAAAATGTTTCTACAATAAAATATCTATAAGAAAATTTATTTATAAAATCTTGTTTTATATCATTTTTTATTTGACATGGTAGTTGAAAATGAGTTACCCTTCTATCTTGTTGGCCAGTTGTTCATTGTTATGGCGTATAAATTCAATTCCTAATCAATTTTGCGCAGTTGAGATGGCTCATTACGCTGATAGGCATACATCTATTGGCAATGGGCACAATTAATGATCTTTTAACCTTATTTAACCTTAAACCCTAATCTGATGGCTATGCATTCAAGATGCTGGCATATTCTTAGTCGTCCTCCAAAATCAATGAGCCAAATTTATTGCTCATAACTTCCTTTCATTTATGAAGGATTCTGTTAACATGTTTACTTTTTTACATTTACCTAATCATATTAAAAAAATTACTGATAATTGACACGTTCAAATGATTAAGAATATAAATGACACGTTCAAATGATTAAAAAGGATTAATATGTATGCATTTTGTTTCTAATCCCACGACCTCCACGCATTACCTCCCTCTGATGCCACGACCTTGAACCACCCTCTCATGACCTGAACCACCACGCATTAAGCCATGCATTATGTGAGAGTTTGCGAATTTAAGTTTTTTATTAAATTTAGACACAGCCGCATGCAAGCAAAACAAGTGTTATTGTTTACACAAGGATGGGCGCTTTACAGACACCCGCATGCACGAATTACAGTTTCCTCTCATGCCACGACCTGAACCACCACACATTCTCTGAGCCATCCATACTTTGAGGTGAGCGTTTGCAGGCAGGGTAGAGTTGGGAAAATCGAATACGAATTGTTTGAAGAGTAAGAAGATGGGATTCCTTTTCTCTTGTTTCAAAGGATCCTAAACTCACTCAACTCTCCTGTGGTTTTAGGGTTTCGGTCCACTAAATTCTCCAAGATTTTTTTGTGAGAAATATTAAGAGAATATTTGTGTTGACGTTATTATGCCAAAAGGCGTACACCTATTGACAATGGGCACATTTAATATGTTTTTAGTATTTAATCAGTTTTGTATGGACAAGATTAAATATTGTTGGAATATTCTTCGTTTACCAACCACGATTTTTACGCCAACTATTATTTACTGGGCAAGATTTTCCTGCTTGAAACTCTTACCACATCGGTTATTTAATGCACAGGGTTTTGTGGTTATTTAATGCCCAAGGCTCAATTATTTCGGCATTCACCAGCCACAAGTGACTTGTGACTGTGCTAGTCCTCACTGCCTACAGAGAAAAAAATGAAGCCCTTTCCATTCTAGCTAAAAATTAAATTGCAGTAAAATCTCGAAACGTTGATGAGCCAGTGGATGAGAAGTTCTCAAACAAAGTTATGGAACTTTTGAACCACATCGACTAAAGTTCAAACAAAAGATCAACTAAATTATGCGGAAAGGATTACATTGATACCGATATTAAGTTGGAGGATTTTTCTATATTGACACGTTGGATCTATGGCATTCCTACTCTACCAAATCAGATATGAAGACTCGGTCTGTTTAGTGTGTTTGACCGTGTAAAAGCAGAAAGGAAAAATCAAAGTAGAGATAATCAAATATGAAGACTCAAGTCTGTTTTGTGTCTTTGACCGTTTAAACGAAGAAAGGAAGAACCAATGTATAGAGAATAAAATATGAAGACTCACTCTGTTTTGTGTCTTTGACCGTTTAAAAGAACAAAGAAAGAATCAAAGTAGACATGTTTGTCTCATCTTAATCATACTTTTCAATATTTATACTTAATAGATGACTTTTGTCAATTTTAGTCTAAACTATGTACTCTTGTTTGGTTTCACCTTTCACTGTTTTTTGTGTCGTGGTTGCTTATTATCTAATGTATATTCTTTCGAACAGGTATGTACTCATAAGAAAATCTCTTTCGAACAACCATTTCCAGTTTTTTAACATATCATGGTATTTAAACAATTTAGGCGTGTGGAGAAAATCGTATCTAGGAATTCTTATTCAAAGCTTACCCTTTGCCTTAACTGCAGTATAAGCTGCATAATAATTGCCATCCCAATAAAATTTATATGTATGAACTTCAAAGTGTTATGTAAGGTTATTTGAACATATATTATTTCGATTTTTTTTTTGCGTTCATTACCAAAATCGTGAATTGGGTTAAAATAACCAAATAACTTCAAGTGAATTTGCAATGTTTTTAATAATTGAAATTGTAAATAGGTATTTTAGAAAAACTCTATCTTATCTTTATTTTAAATTATTTACTTTTAATTTATATCATAAAATAAAATTTTATTTACTTTTAATTATTTACTTTCACTTTTTTATAATGACAAAAATTAACATTTTTTATATAATAACAAAAATTAAATATTCCTATAACATATCATCTAAAATAAACTATATTATACCATGAGAAAAATATTATTTTTTTATAT
>JZKD02S1636526.1:643893-678552 GCA_000966675.3 Picea glauca
AACCTCCCTAAGATATTAATGATTAAATAAGAATTCAACTTTACAGATAAATTAGTTCATACCAATTTTACTTTGTTCTGTAAATCTTGTCTTCTGCTGCTTGCTCTATCGTTCTTCTCTGCTCTATCGTTCTGCTTTTCTTCTGCTCTGCTCTATCGTTCTGCTCTGCTTCAACTCTTCTCTATTGTTCTGTTCTTCTTCATCTCTACTCTATTGTTCTGTTCTGCTACAACTTCTCGTTTTTGCCATTCTACTCTTCTTCAACTCGTTCTGTTCTTCTTCTCTGTATTTCATCTGCTCTGTCTGTCCTTTTCTCCAATCCTCATATCAATTCATTTCATTTTGTATATCAATCAGAATTCATCCTTAACTCCTTCTCCTTTCTCCTTTTCTTACTATTTCATTCTTTTTCACGCAGAGTCACCTCCCACATACAATGTCACTCATTTTCTTTTATACATTCTGCTATGACGGTTCCACTTCCCATCTCCTTCAGCAAGAGCAACGACAATTGTCTTAGCAACTGAATCATCATCTGAAACGTTAACTAATTCTTCATAATACGTCCATTTCACTAATAGAAATCATATTCAGTCGTTAACTGTGAGAGAGAACAGTGACCCTCCGATCAATATTTGATCCAACGGTTCAGATCAAATTGGGATTTCACTCATCGTGATTTCGGCATTCACAGTGTCGAGATGCACATGTACGCAGAACCCTCGATTCTTCAATTCCCGATATGCTCTTTTCCTGAGCTTTAGCCCCTTCCACCTACACAATGGTCCATGTGACCGTCTATCATGTGACTTTCACCATACTTCTCGTCGGGGTTTCGGGGTTTCGGACTTCCTGATGTCGAGAGTTTCTCACCTCTCCAATCCCCGATTACCGATGCGCCCCTTTCCACGCATTAGCCCTACTGGCTATAGGCCTTGGCCCCATAAGACCGTCAACACATGACCTCGCTCAAACCTCTCATCGGGGTTTCGGCATTTTCGATGTCACTATACACATGCCTCCGGGATTCCCGATCCCCGATTTCCCGATGACGGAGATCAACGGTCCAGATCTCATTCTTAATCCAACGACTGTGGTTACATCGCAAAATAACATATCACGATTTTAGATTTTCTATTGCAGTGTGTTCTTGACATATCAAGGTCCCGATTGCCGATGCCTCTGCTGACGTCACACGTGATTTGGCACGTGTTAGATCCTGCCACGTGTCACTCTGATTCATGAATTGTATGTGCCTGAAGTGTTATATCTTCTTGACACCTGTCATTACCTGGTTGTGCCATGTTTCCCTAGCTGACGTGGACTGCTATCGTGAATTAGATCGACGGTCTAGATCACATGTTGATCTGACGGTTCAGATTCAGTCGGGATTTCGCATATCGCAAAATCGGGATTTTCGTTGCATTGTGTTCTTTGCATTATGAAATCCCGATCCCTGAATCTCCGATGAAGCCTCCTGGATGCCACGCGTCCATACGAATGAATGGTCCAGATCCCTGCTTGATTTAACGGCTGCGATCAAATCGTGAAATCGCGTATCGCGATTTCGGGGTTTTCGTTGTCGAGTGAACTGGACATTTCAAAGTCCCGATCCCCGATTCTTTGATGGCTTATCTCTCTCGCAACTTCTATAGATCCGACGACCCTTGTTCTTTCGGGAAATTTGAATGGGATCCTACGATCACTGACTCTTCTCCTCCCGATTATTGTTGCGTGGCTATTCATTGCTATTGTCATCACTGCAACGACAACTGTACTTGCCATCAAAAACAACTGTTCTTGCCATCAGTAACCACAACTGTACTTGCCATCAATGACAAGTATACGCTGATTTGCTTTCTGTTAACTGAAATTGCCAACACATCTCACCCATCCACCTATCAACAGATGTCATTAACCCCAACATATCATTGTCATAGACACTCATCCATGCCCATGCCATGGGACCATTCCTGACATCCTTCAACGACTAACCAAGATCTGACATCCTCTCGATCCGACGATCAAAATGACAGTTAAAGCCATCAAGTCTTTCTAGTATTTTAGAGTCCACTATTGTCTTGTCAACCCTTTCATTGGAAACATGTTTCCCCAGAATGGCTATGCTAGTTTCCATTATGGCATGCCATTGCATCTCTCAATTGGGACCTAAAATAATCTACGACGGATATCATTCCTTTCCATAATCGACAAATCTCGATCTCTCTCTTGTATCTCTTCTTGTAGTCGAAAATCTTGGTCCATCTCTCGACTTCACCAACATTCCAAGCCCCAACGATGATGCAGATTACATTGATGGTTCAAATCTCTTACTCTATATATCTTAGGGATATGCTTAAAAAACCTATCCCTGAACTTAAAACCAATAGGGACTCGCACTCAGTCCCTTCTACCAATTATGGGATGACACATGAATCAACCCACAACTTGACAGATGGACTGATGTGGCTATACATGTCATCACAAGGATGACACATGGCCCTATCACTTCCTTCCATATATCATGACATGTGTTTCTTCCACATCATCTAGACATCATTCTCCTCTCTCCTCTTTTAAACAAGAATTATGATGAAATGACAGTGGCGGCTAGCTCTCACCCAAATCAATGAAACTCATTATTCCCTTTAGGGACATCATCATTATCTAAATTTCCTCACACATCACTCACTCACACATCCTCTATTCCTTCATGTTGATGCATCTGGAACCAATGGTAAATATCACGTTGGAGTTGTCTCCACCAAATCAATGGTCCACATCCCATTTTATAGAACCTAATCATCATTAGTGGACTTCATATGAGTCCCAACACTCGATCATTCCCAATAATAATTATTTTTCCAATGAAGGGATATGATCTCTCACCCTACAGATCTGATGGAAAGGATTTAAAATGGTGGTCCAAAGGGCCTACTCACTCAATGGGGCCCACTCTCCTCCCATCAACCAATTATTTGTCACCACACACCATTCCCAAGTATGTCAACTACTATGTTGGCGTGTGACTTCACAATGACATCAACTCTCCCACTAAGCCCCTTTTATTTGTTAGATATTTAATGTTTTCTCTCCTCCTCACCTCCTGAGATATTCCAACAATATCACCCTTAAACATATGGATGAGATCTAACCATCCCATCAAGTCAACAATTGTTATTCTTCCCAACTTAAAACACTCGAGTTTTGAAAGGAAAAGAATCTGGTTTTGGGACTTAACCATTTCGGGAATTTTCCAGGTTCTTCGTAGGGATTTTACCAGAACCTCTTCACACTAGGCTCCACTCCCAAAGAAAATATGTTCTAAATAAATCTCACTAGATAAATAACACATCCTTGGATGTTTGGGGCTGACTCATGCTCTGGAATTGTCGGCTACTAAATCTATCTGACTCCATAGACATTAAACAAGTTATAGGTAACAACTTGGACTCAGTAGTCCGATAGCCTTTACGCTACATCAATGTACTGTTTGGAACTATGGTTCCCCCATACCCATATGTGTCTTATGAGGGTTTGAAATCCTACAAGCCCTCCTTTTCAAGGATAATTTTAAGTATGGAAATTTATATTAAATTGTATAAATATGGGCTAATCTTACGAGTCCTTAATATGCAAAATGTAAAATGTTTGGTGATAGTTTTGTAAAAATATTGAAATTTATAAGGATTTTATATAGTTTCTCTAATTTTGGTCAATTTTAAGGTAAATAATTTTATTATATGGAATTTGGGTGAATTTTTTTTAGAAAAATGGAAATTGGTGATTCATTTTTTGGGAAAAACCATGGAAAATTATCTCATTAGTGAAATTTAGCCCCTAAAATCATTTATGCTCCTTTTTTCTGAACACAAAGTATTTACGACCTCCTCCGGCCTCTTCACTCAATTATTTCTTTGAAGGATATCAAAAGATATAACCATCCATGTAGTTCTACTATCTTTTAGATATAAAGACTTTCCAATAAAACAAGCATTAATACTACTAATTGGGTATACACATTCAGAACATCAATACAAGACACAAGGTCCTCACTCAATGAACATGTGAGATAGCGCCTTTGTTCATGGGATATTAAACAATACCCCTAATTTCACTAGATATTGATGAATATATCCAAAAATCCTTTTTTTGAACCCCCATCCCAATACATCTTTCCAATAAAAGAAACCCCTATTTTTACCAGATACCCTTTTTATATCCCCCAATACCTATAAACCCCTTGAGACTCGAAATCCCACTCCAATACATACAATATATTGACTATATTTTTCACAATTTGAAAAACCCTTATGAACATGATAAGATATTGGTCAACATGGTGAAGCCCCCATGATATAACCATTCCAACCATTAAGTTTATTAACAGACATCCACATTCATGGATATAATAGAGGCATAATCTTTTTTCTTTACTATTTACACAGAGTATACAAATACTTATATAGAGTCAGAGGGTACTAGTAATTGTTGAAGGGTGTGCCAATTTCAACCCAACAATAGGAACAATTGCACCATCTATCTCTACAATTCGCCAACCCCTAGCCAAAGTATGATTCCATGAGAGTAATTTCTCATTTTTCTCAGCTAAAAACAAGGGATGAAGGCTACTCTCCTTCTCCCAAAGAAACCTGATAACCATGTCTCCAAACCACCAAGCAAGGGGGGCTGATGTGATTTCTCACTCAAGCACTAAAACTTCTACAACCCCATTTATCAACTTGATATGAAGACATTTCCTAACAGTTCTTGTGCCTAGAAAAATGTATTTTTCCGGTTCTTCTTTATTATGATATGAACTAGAGAAATCTCACAAGTTACTCTCACACATAATTATTCTCTCAATCCAACCATGCTCAATTTTTATCCCCCTTGTCCTTTTCCCCATGATTTTCCTATTTCCCTTCCTTCCTCAACAAGATTTCATGGGCCAAATCAAGAAAATTCCAAATGGGTACTCTACCCATCCTATCATTGATTCTTGAGGAAGACTCTCCAACTACCATATTGACTAGTAAATAATTTTTTTAGGACAGAAGATGGTTCTAGGTCTAAGCATTTCAAATCCAACAACATACTTCCTGGAAAGGGTCATCTCAATCAATGATAGTTCCCCTTCCCGTCTCTTCTCATGACATCATCTCTCTATAAGAAACACCTTCAACGGTTATTCAAAAAATTTCCTTTTTATATTAGTCAACCAAAATATGTTTACATCACATTCTTTAGACATGGTTCATTATCTTTCAAAATTCACACATAACAATCCTATCCATAATTTTACAWTGATAGCAATTATATTTACAAGTTGGGGGAAAYAGGGGTATTACACACCTCATGTGGTATCTCCTCTTCCTCATAGTCAYAAACAATATATGAARGAGTTGTCTATCACTAAAATGTGTGWATGGGAKCCTTTKATGTAGAKGTTGYRYTGCTCYTTACTTARTAKAATTTCTYATTYCATCCCAMGGTTTTGGTATTCTTTAGGTATCTCTCTAGTGACAATATAAAAAATCTATCAATGTGAAATTTTTCCATTTCCAATTTTTAARACATATTTTTCTAATCAACTTGTATCTTCATAAGATGATTCTTTGTCTTCTATCAAGATAGATATTCACCTTAATTCATSATCATCTCTACCATGTGCTAAAACATTTGTATTCACGTCATAAAACAATTAAGTAACATGAGAATGTAGTATATTGGATTCAGTTAATAATATAATGTACACTTTACATTTCACTAAAACAATGTAGAGAAATCCATACCATGGCTAACATGCATAGAGTGACTACAACTGAAACTCTTCAAATTCAAACTCATGCCACTCAATAATCCTCATCAATATGTAGACTGTATTTTAATGTACACACACACATATCTTTTCTAAAATAGAAAACATGGTAAAATAAGTAACTATTATTAGTAAATGTTGATACTGAGAGGGGGGTGAATCAATATCAGGGACAATTTTAAACACTTTTCAAGTTATACTTCAACCAAATTATATATTCAATTTATATCCAATGAACAATGAAGAAAAGTAGAAGAGATATACCAATACACCATGCACAATATATGAAAAGTAATCATAAGTTATTGTTCAACGAAAGTGTTGACGAGATGGAATGACCCATTCAATCGATTGAGGGAAAACACCTATTGGCAGGTCCCAATTAGACCAACTCTTGCTTGGGATAGCGCTTTCGACCAGATTTCAGCCTAGTTACTAGCTAACTAAAATACTAACAAAAATCTAACTAAATACTAGCTAAAATATGAACCTAAGAACCGAAGGTTCTTAGATGAATTAAAAAATAATGAGAAAAATAAACGAAACTCAATTGAATGACCTTAAATGCAGAGATACGACCAATAATCTAATATGCAATTTAAACCTAATGTTATTTAATCTAACCTATCCTGATTATGATCATAATAACATAATAAATGAATACAGTGAAAGATGTATATTACTTGATTATAATAAGTTCATGACACAAGTTATACGAATATTTGATAGCATAATTTGTATGAACCATGGAATTGATAAATTTAATGTGATCATGTTATTTCTGAGAAATCATGATAACTGTAAAATGAAAATATTATTTTTGAAGTAATTTATCAACTAACATTCACAAGTTACAAACAGAGAAATGCATAAACAGAAAAATCTCATTCACACATATCAATACCATAATCTTTAGATTTAGAATGTCTCTTGGATTCAAAAAATAACGTTCAGTAACAATGTTGTCCTGCTAAGTTCTAAGCCCAAAATCCATTTCAAATGGGTAGAGCCCCCTTTATATAGTGAGGGGCCTCCCTTTAAAATTGTTTTTCATGATGATTATAGAAATTTGAGGTGTTTCACAAAAAGGACTTTCATTTTCCATCAAATATTACAGTATCACGAGAAAACATCTGGATAGAAAATGGAAAATTTAGCAATCATGACGTGGTCTGCTCCTATTGTTGGTCTTGGTATTCCTTCCAAGTTGAATAGTCATTAAAAATGCTCTTACGGTTGCTTGATTGCAATCTCTCTAAGATTGATTCTCTGTTACATAATTTTACGGCCACTTCTTGATGTAACTGCTCAACCATGACATTCACAAAGGATCAAATCTTTTGGGTAAGCCGAGTAGGAAATAACAAATACTCATCAATTGATTTTTCATCAAAAAGCATCAAATATTAAATGTTTGTCTGACTAGCCTTCTTTAAATCTTCCACTTCAACCACCCTAGCACTAACAGAATTTGTTTCATCTATTGATTGTAATGGATGTATTCATGCCTCTGTTACAAGATCATAAGAATTTTTCTACAGTTGTGCACATGTGTCAGCAACCATCCCTTGGGTGCAATGGACAATCTCAAAGATAGGTTTTCTGGTGTCAAACAATATTCAGTACCTCAGTATTTCTCTTTTCAAATAAACTGGTAGGGAGGTCGGTATAGGGTGTAGCCTGTCTTGTTATTTTAACATATCCTCAAAATCCTCACTATCTTCTCTATACCTTCCTTGAGTCTCATTCGAAGTACTCTACGGATTTAATTTTTCTTTCCTCTCTACTTGTATATTGATCAGTAGACCAAGGATCTCGTTCTTTATCTTAGTTATATCTTCACTGACAACCAGTTCTTGATCTTTCATGTATTCCACGGTACCTGTTGAGGCACTAGTATTTTCTTGAGCGACACCAAGTTTATGTTTTTCTAACTCCTCTCTGTGAGTGTCCTGTAGGATTTTCATCCTCTTTTCAAACTCTTCATTCATGTCATCTCTTTGTGCCTGTAGAGAACCACTTATCTTACATGAGTTTAGGATTTCATTTGCACTGACAACTTTTTAGACATATATGTCAAATTAGTCTCTTACGTCCTTCATCTCTATTTCAAGCTCTATTACCCAGGTCCTAGAAGTGTTCAAGGAATTAGTTACCTCCAAAACAAAGGAGGCATTTAATCATGCAAAAGCATTGAGCATTGAATCTATTTGAACTCCATTCTCCTTAGGATCAGGATCGATATTCCATTGCAAAATCCTTCCTGCATGTGACTTTGATTTGGATTCCTCTCCTCTTTTTCTTTTCAAAGATCTCTTCTCGATACTTATAATTTTGTTTTAAAAATAGTAGTCTCCAATGGTGACTACATATCCTTCAAAAATTAAAGCCTGAGAAGAAAGGGAGGAATCCCCTAGTATGGAGATAATGGGGGTATACTCTAGAGGAGGTATATTCATGATGTGGGGGTGGTCATCGACGGGCTTCATGGGTCCTGTTTTAGATTATGTTTCATAATCTCATCATCTTTACTCTTTGCTTCATATTCTTTGGCCAATCGCTTCCCCTCTGCCTCTTCAACCATTTTTTTGGCTTGTGCTTCATCAGCTATCCTTTTGGCCTCCTCATCCTCTGTTAATTATTTAGCTTCCTCTTCTTTCTTCTTCTGTAAAGAATCCTTATGTGTTGCTTGTTCACGTTTTGTTATGATATTTTCCTCAGGTTGTCTTCTCCAAAAATTTTCCTCTTCCTAGAGCCTTTTTTGCTAAGGTTGTTCTTCCTTTTTGGTTTTCTCTTATTCTTTGACACTTTTGGTATCTTTCTCTTGCTGACACAACTTCTAGAATTGGGAAAGAGTTTCTGTCTTGAACTCTTCTTGTTCAAGATCAAGTTATTTCTTTGTAGTGTCATGGGGTAGATGGTGCATGACCTCATCATACAAGAGTACTCCTTTAAACGTATCCTCCTCAAAATCCACAATGTCAATATTTGGATGAGTGAGTCTGACAGAATTGACGTGATTGATAGCCAGTTCAAGAGGATCATGGCATTTGGGTTCACCCAAGCATAGGATTAACTCATGTAAGGTCTCATCTTCCTTCCTTATGTGTTAAGTGTTGGAGATGGAAAAACTTCCAATGTGGAGAGGGAAGACTGGACACAGTCTTTTACTGTTGGTTTGCAACAATGGGGTGACCCTGGACCCCATTGTTTGATATGTTATTTCTCATATCAACAATCGGTTTGGGACGAAATAAGGAAAGATATGTGGGGCCTCGATGGTCCCGTAAACCCTCATGAATGAATAATACTTGTAGAAAAACCAATCGTCCACCCCTTTTATCCCATTTTTGGACTCAAAGGATATCATCTATCCGGGGAAAGCCGAAAAGGACTAAATGCAGAGGTGCAAGGAATAAATTGCAAATCTCATAAAAAATTTGTTTGAAATTTATGCTCCACAATTGGGAGAAATACACATCAACGGGGTGAAGACTTCGGTTCCAATTTCATCCCAATTCAAGAAAATGAAATGATGAACAAATGGAATCTATCATATAATAAAACATATAAAAACATGGTTTTTTCGTACCCGAGATATTTTTAGAATGTAGGAAAATGTTAAAGGCCAAGATATCCACCCAGTTATATATGTCATGTCTTAACGATGGTGTTCTCTAATGGAATCCAGTAAATTTGGAAGTGTGTACTCTTCTCTTCTCTATATAATTGGCAAAGCATGGTCATCAATAGATTGTAAGGGGTTTTAAGACTGTGGGTGGGTACCATTTTCTATCCATGTTTAATATTTTCATCCTCATATTACCACCAATGTTGCATCTGTTTCACTGGTCCTTTATGTACCTGAGAGAACCCTTTTGGGAAAGGTTCATTCAGCAAGCAAGTAGGAGTGGTGAGGTGATACCTGAAGCTAATATCCTATGGTGTGAGAGAATATACTCATGCTCCTTATTTTATCATGATGAGCATTGTGGAAGCGTCAAATTGTTTGAGGCACCACTGTGTTTCCTCGTTATATGGGAATTGTTAGCGTCGGAAGTCACTCCTGGATTGCTTTCAAGAGTAGAGCCCGACGCCCATCGGTTTTTATGTCATGATTTGTTTAATGGGGTGATTAATGGATAAAGACTCGAGAAGATAAAACTTTGACTCAGGAAACCGGGCTTAGTATGTATGCAACAAGGGAGGTCTTGATCCAACTTCTGTCAATGAAGGGCTTTAAAGGGTGGTAGAAGGAAGACTTGTGAGAAGGGTGAGAAACATTACCTCGGGCGACAGGCCTTCGGAAGCTTGAGGATGAAAAAATCAGAAGCCAAGATCTTCTTGGTCCGGAGCTTCAAGGAGTTGAAGAGTGACTCGACTAGATCCTCCAATTCCAAGTCGTCTAGCAATACGAAAATAACAGGGATCGATTAGAAACAATGTGACTATTACAGTGATCCAACCTACATCATCCTATAACAGCCACAACTCGACTGGATCCTCCAATTCCGAGTTGTCCTAAAACAGTAAACAAAGAAATGGAAGGGAAGCTGACATCCATAAAGTAAGAAATCTCAGATGCCTTATACATTAACCAGAGTGACCATCACTTCATCAAAACTTTACAATCGGGAGCTTTGCTCAACCATCGATGCTTACAAAAAATGGCCAAAATGCCTACATATGCTCTTCCCCATTTCGCCCAACAAAGGCGTCTCCTCAATCACATCAGGCCTGCATTCTACTGTCATACGCTACCTTAATTCTTCATGGCTCGCGCCAAGGGGGGTAGTTGAGCCCTTAAATGTCGAATTGGCGTGTGCAGGCTTCCTTGGCGAGTTGGAGAATCGACGCGGCTTCCATTGAAAGAATCAGTACGGAGGACCATCTCGGGTGGACCTTCAGCCGGGACGTCCATACCCTATAATTAATGAGTGAAGCTAGGCTTCAACCACCTTATCTCTTCTTCATTTATCCTCAAGTTGGCATTGGGATTTAGATCACATGAATTAGTGCCTGGAGAACACAACGCCCCTTCTCTTGAATCTTAATTAGGCGCCTTTGACCTCTCTGTCAGAGTGATTTTGGCGTTTCGGGGTTCTCGGATGAGAAAGGATTAGGATTTTTCTCCTTTAAAGTCGCGATGGGTGAAATGTCGGGAGGGCCTAACGGTCGCCACGTGTTCCCCACTGATTTGACGGCTCTGAACTAACCTGGTAATACTATGGGCCTGAGTTTCGGTGCTATTGGGGTTTAGGGTTTCAAAATGTAAAATGGCGAGGAGTGATTACCGCTCGAACTCCCGAATGTCATCATGACATGGATGCGTGCTGCGCGTCCTTCAGATGGATGGCCCAGATAGTATTTTCTATTATAAAGGGGTTGTCCCCCCTTCACCCGCTGGCTTGATATGACCTGGTGTTGAGATCCTGCGCTTAGTTCGAAGGGAGCTTCGGAGTTTCGTTGATTGGCACTTTCAAGTGCAATGAACGGAGAGCTTCCTGACTCTCAATACCCGATACGCCGACAGGCTGCCACCTGTCCTGGTTGGATCGGACGACCCAAATCTGATTTGAACTATTGGTGGTCCCTCTTGCACTAAACCTTGGGCAACTCGATATCTCTGAAAACCTGATGACCATCGATCTACTTTGTAAATAGATCTTGGATGCTGCCAACGCTATTTTGCCCGCTCGCTTGCCTTGCTACCGGAAAAATAGGGATTCTCCTGCGCTACGCTTGGGCACTTCCTGAGCAACCTATAGACCTGGGTGCTTTTGCGCCTAAGACAAAAATAATCGCTAACAGGAATAGATCTAGCTTGGCAGCTACCCGGTGAATTCTACTTGTTAGGATATTCTGGTACACCTATAAGACTTCGTTGTCTTCAGGAAACTCTACGGATTCAAAAATCCTGTGGATCTCTTCAAAGCCTAGGAGGTGGTCCTCCCTAGTATGAGGAATTGTATCAGTCACCAGAGTTTCGACCAGTTGGGACGATGATTTGGGGCCTGCAGGACCCTGGAAGTAAACCAAAATCCTAGGTATTTTGGGATTTTGGCTCGCCATGATGAATAACCAAACTAACCTACAATAACATGTTTAAATGAAATATAATTTTATATTGTGTATAAATCATTAGTTGTAATAATGAAAAACTGGTTAAACGATAGAAAACCAAAGGTTACCAGTAAGTAATAATTTTTAGTAACATAGATGACAATCTGAGTGAGCAAGGGAATCCAAACAAAAATCAAACTCCGTGGACTAAGTTTTGAAATATTACGGTGCAAGTTTTGTCTTGAAAGGGTGTTTTTATAACTCGTAATGCACATTCAATTAGAACGAGTATGGCATAACTCAGGTGTGTACGAGGATCTTCCCAAATACGATCTTAACTTTTCTTGTTAATACACATCATTTCCAAAATTAAATTTTATTAAGTGGGTTAGGTGCATTGATTAAAACATCGGGGGAGGACTAAACCACATCCTCGGATAAGACCGTTATCAGGGTCAAGCTTTCAGAGTATGAAAGATCGAGGTTTTTTTTTTTTGAATTCCGACAGGAAAGGTATCGAAGGTATATTCCCTAAACTGTGGGAAAATGTGTGGGCACGACGCGTCAACCAATGAATAGTAATATGGACTAAGGTGGGACCCATCGAGTTATTGACGTCGGGGTAAATCATGATGAGTGCGAAACTAAAACCCGAGGGAAAGGAATCGATGGAATATTCATTGCTTAGAAAGGCACACTAAACCATGTGTTTTACTCGATTTCAGGGTTTGGATGTCGAGGTTTTGAAAGATATGGAAAGTTTGAGCTTTGATGATAAACGTATCGAAGAATATTCTTTTGGCTTAGGAGAACTTGCGGGACACACACGAGAAGGTTCAAAAAGGCCATTGGAGTTTTCTTTTCAGAGTGCAATGAGATGATGTTTAAAATGGGTCCCGACGAGGATGGTATCGAAGGTAGCATTCCTTCGATACGTTAGAAACACAATTATATTATGCAAGCGATAAAGACAATTTATTCAAGAAAGGAATAAAACATGGCAGACAAAAGTCCAATCTTTGGATGCCACTTGAGAAAGTGGTCACTTGATAGGTAAGCATGAACTTTGGGGCATTGCGCAAGAAAGTAGGATAATATCAAGAATGGTCAGAGCGCTAAGATCAGAGTTTAAAAAAGAATGCGTTAAAAATGGATTCAAATGAATTCGATCCCACAACAGAGTTGGTTAGGGCTGTGTTTTTCTTAGAGAAGTAAGGATACCAGTCTTGTAGGGAAAAATATAGGCACAAAAAGAAAAATGAGAAAATATTTTGGGGGACCTATACAATTTAGAAATATGGGTATGTTGTTGCGGGATGCTCCATAATAGAAAGCAATGACTTCCAAGGGAAGCTACAACTTGCAAGTTCAAGGGAGGATTAACCCTCCAAAGTAAGATACAACTTTTAGTATCAAGAGAGGGTTTAACCCTCTATCCTTGCCCCCTCCTTCCACCCAAAAATATATAAGAGATAATAAACCTTTACATCAAAATATCACCATCAACCAAAATACAACCATTACATAGAGCCTATGTTGCAATTACCAAAAATAGTCTTTAGATCATGTGCCAGAAAATCACCAAGATATATATTCCTTAGAAACTCCTCAAGCCTTTTCTCAGATACGCAACATGTCTTCTTGCAACCTGTGTATGTACGCTCCCTGGCTTCTTGTGACATGTGTATGTACATGACCTATCCTCTTGTATCCCACATACACCCTCATAAAACTAACGTTTCCAATTTTTTGAAATTCCAAAACTTTCGTGCCTTTAGACTTCTGCCACCTCAGACTTTTCTCCTTACTAAACTCTACACATACACCTAACACAAGTACAAACCCACTTATGCCAGCTCCATCACAGTTGCTTGGATGATACAAATGAAGGATACTCAATGTGTATTTATACTCTTTATGACACTTCCTTTTAACATTAGGGACGACCTATCAATTTCTTATTTTGCAATTCTTTTATTTAATTATCTTCGGGATCCACCTGTAAATTCACATGTTCATATTCAATGAATAATTTATCCTCAACCATAATGATCCACATGATGTACCACCTATCACCAGAAATGGCATGACGTATACTATCCATCTATGGGTGTTGTGTCTACATGCGTAATTTTCTCCATGTACATGTACCCTCATCAACTGTGGGGTCCAAAACCAATAACTAGGGTTGACATCAATGACAACAACCAATCTTCCAATAGTAAAATCAACTTTTTTCCTCTTGATCCTATAATAAGAAATAAAAATCCATATTACCTCAAAACATCCACTTTATACTAAACTCAAGAATCTTAAACCACATTAGGCTATAAAGATTGATTAAAAATATCATATACACGTACATATTCCTTCAAAAGTGATTAAACAATATATGAGCATGGTTTTTCTACTCTTGCTCATAAAAAATTGCATGATTATATCAAAACATTATCGATATGTTGCAATTTTATGAGTTGGGAACCAAAACTCAACAAACCCTTGGAAAATATTGATACATAATCATTTTAGGAAATATGGGATACTTCACTATCATAAATAAACCATCTAAAATTAGTGAAATGGATATCAATAGTAAATAATGGAACAATGGATTTACTATTATGTGAAGCCTTGGATTATAACATCGTATTCCAATCCAAATTACTTGTAATTATTGAATTTTGTTGTAATTATCAGTATTATTATGGAAAAAGAGATATCAAAAAACTTTGAAAGTATTACCAAGGGGGGAATTAGTGAATGCTAGGTACAAGGGGTACATAATTCTTGTCATGATTTATTCAATTTTTCACTAAAATGGTTAGATTTTATATTAAAAAAAAGATAAAACCACACCAAACATATTGATAATACAAAACTTAAGAAGTTATATAATACAAAATTGTGCCTAACACCCGAAATAGTTAAAACATGAGCACTACCGACTTTTTTTACAACTTCAATAGAGTCAAATGACTCACCTCACCTCACGAAGACACTCATACACAAATTCGTCACCAAGAATCTCTCTATAGTAACCATCTCCACATCCTCCTATGATGCACCTCAAATGTACCTTCAATCATCGACTTGTTGTCTCTTTGTTTCTATGGACTTCACAAACTTTGATTCTACCTCACACATGCCTCCAACAGACCTACATTTCTAGACTTAGACAAAATCGGCTCAAGAGAAAGTCTCCCAACTCTGTCCACCAAATCCTCCTCAAGGTAGCACAAGTCCTCCCATGTGGAGTGACTTGAATCCTTGAGGGAGACCACCCTCGTCATTTTCCTTATAACGGAAAATCTCTATTGCTCTCCTTTATCGTCCAAACCTTACCTTCATTAGTTTTTCACCCTTTTTCTCTTATAGGAACTCTAAAGGTCACCATCTTGACCCATCGCATTGTTTGGGGGTGTCATGACACTTCACAAACCCATGTCGAAATGAATCTTTGTGCCCCTTCATGGATCCATTCACCCAAATGAGCCCATACACTCATCGATCGTTATGCCCCTTGGGACCATCATTCCTAACCTTGGTGTGCACCTCATGTTGGTGTGCCCCAATATCTTGGTTGCTTCATACTTAGGAAATCCCCTTGGCATGTTCACATGCCCAAGGAATCCACGTTCCCAACTTAGGTGCCGAAGCAACCCCAAGTTATGTCTCCTTGAGGACTTGGGTGAAGGTATCCATGTCCATCTAGTTGAATGCCTTACATCCTCCCCCACATCAAGTCATTTTCATCCCCAAAAACATCCACAAAATCTATGATCTCCAAGTCTCCACCCAAAATAATTCCTTTGCTACAACTAAGTTTCATGGAAACCCCAAGTTTTGTGCCTATTGGAAACCCAAAATTCTACCAAAGTATAAAGCCCAAGTTTTCCTATGAAGTGGAAACTCCAAATTTCCACAAAAAAAAATTTACAGCCAACTCTGCATGATCTATTTCCTGACACAATGCAGTCACTTTACCCAATTCCAAGGATGAAATTCACCCAAATATGTTGCACTATTACACTGCGATGTTGCTTCCTTGCCACTATTTGGTTCCATTGTTCCTATCGTTTCCTACTAGAACTGATTTTTTCCCACTTCACTTCAAAATCTTGTATAATTTTTGAACCCATGTGAACTTGTTATTGCATCCATACTTCAACCAACATCTCCTTGTATTGATATAATGAATTCCCCCATGATTTGGACTAATTGGGTAGTTATTCCAATTGACGTGCCCAACTCATGAGAATTCACTTCCTCATTCCCTAACATTTTTTTTTGTTGCAACTTCGTCACTCTGTCCAACTCAAAAGACTAATTAAAGTGTCCATCCTTTCCTCAATATTTCTACCTTTATCCGATCTTCATCAAGGAGATCCTCCATAATGTCTAAGAACTTCACCTAGAACCTACAGGTGTATTTGTACTCTTAATCCCCTTTTCATGTTGTTGTTCTCACACATGTTGAGAACCAGTTGAATCACCAGTCCATTTGTCACACTTCTTGAGTTTGCACATGCTCATGAAAAAACTGGTCACTTCCTTTCACAATTTGGTCCATCTACACAAAATCATGATACCACGACAAGGTCATTGTTCACCTTGTTGCACTATGAAGTCACCCAGAAACAAAGTTTTCTATGACTACTTGACTCCATTGCCCACCTCATTATACAATTAGCCAATCTTTCCCAAGAATTGCACGTCTAGACTATATTTTCCTCACTACTTTGTCACTCATCCATGTTATTACATATGCATCTCCATTCCTTGGAATGGTTAGGTTTCACCCTCAACCATACTATCCAAAGAAATAGAAACAATCATGTCCAAGTAATATCTTCATGTTGCAATATGGTTGTCTACAAAATCCTGTAAACGAAGGCAAGTTCTCAACTCACCTCCTTTCTTCAAGTCACCTCTCTGTAACTCAACATCTACAATGAGTGTATCCAACATGTCTACACTCCTCAAAATGTCACAATGAACTATCCAAAGTGATCCAGGTAGAATGAGTCACCTCAAAGAACATCCATGCCTCAGGCACATTTTCACCAATACTTATGCTAACCTCAACCAACAACCCCAGCCAGATCTTTAAGTCATCGTACAATCATCCACAAGTCACCAAGGTGCATTCTGACTCATCTGATGTCCAATACCAAAGGCAACCAAACACCACCCAATTTACTTGACTCCATATGTCTCCTAGAAAAAAATGGTTTTCACCCACCTCAAGCATCCAAACTCTAGCACTGTCATTGTGATAGTCAAGTCATCACATGAACCAATGAATATAGATAAGGAACCAAACACCAAGGTGCCTCACCCATACTCTCAACTCGACATGAATAGACTTCACTTTAGAGACTTACCGAACACACCTCATCAAAGAGTTAGGAATCTTCCTCAAGCCACCTCCATAATTGCATCCAAATATTCCTAAGTTCATAATAGGACTCATCCAATCAGGTCACCCAACTCGTCCAAGCAAGTCACCCAAATCTTTCTACACATATTCCCAACCAAGTTGTTCCAACTCTGCTACAAGACTTCTTTGAATATGCACCACTTCAGTCACCCACAAGTCTATCAGTTTTCACCATGGAAAGAAAATACACTTGAACCACCAAGTCATCTAAATTCTCTTCAAATAACTCACTGCAACAGTTAAAAAATGAAAGAAATTGAAACCAACAATGCCTTTCCAAAGGGAATCCTTCACTACAACCATGTTCTAAGTCTATTTCCTTGGACCTCCACTTTCCTAAGCAACTAATTCTCTGCGTGAACTCTCCTCAATCACTATTCACAACTCCACAAATATGCAAGACCTTCGATACAATACAATATTGAGTCCATTCATCCACTTTAGAAATTCATCTAAGTCCCAAACTTCATATTCAATCAGCCGAACTCATCTCCAATGTCTTTCCATCTCCACACCTTGACTACTTCCACTTCAAGGCACCATGCACCCACCACCCAACTATCAAGTCATATTGATGTTAACTGACTATTGTAATTGTTAGCGTCAGAAGTCACTCTTGGATTGCAGCAGGAGAAAAGCCCGACGCCCATCAGTTTATGCCATGATTTGTTTATAAAAAGGGGGGATCGAATGGAAGTTAACTCAAAACAATATTTTTCTAACTCTGAAACTAGGCCATGCATGCATGGGCAAGTGAGGTCTTAGATAAACTTCAGACAGTGAGTTGTAGTAAGGGTGAATAGGGGGAAGACTTGTATAAGAGAAATGCAAAGGTCTATCGTAAAAATCATGTTTCTAATAAACTGCAGGAGAAAACATCTAAACGCAAGATCTTCTTACATTCAAACACAGAAAACCGGAGAATACAACAATGTGACAATAAATCCTTTATCGTAACATAATTGCAATAATTCATGTGAATTAGTCAATCATGAACTCCCTCGGTATGATATGAAAACTAGATGGGGTAAGAAAACTGTCTGTCATTAAACAAGAAATCTTACATACATATGCATAACCAGAGAACTAGGGTGTCTGTTAAAACTTTACAATCGGGAGCTTCATTCTACCATCGATCCCTCGAAAAATATCAAAAGTAATTATATATACTCCTAAACATTTTCCCAACAGAGGCCTCCTAGACTTTCAGGATAAGGCGTCTCTTCAATCAAATTTGGCCTACACTCCTCTGTCATACGCCACCTTAATTCTACATGGATCACACCAGGGGGTAGTTGAGCCCTTAAATTTTGAATTAGCATGCGCAGGCTTCCCTGGTGAGTCGAGGACTCAACATGGCTTCTGTGGAAAGAATCAGTACAGGGGACCATCTTGGGCAGACTTCCCACCGGGACATCCATACCTTGCAATTAACAAGTGAGGTGAGGTTTCAACCACCCTCTCTCTTATTCATTTACTCCGAGTAGGTATCAGGGTTGAGATCAAGTTGAACTGGCACCTGGAGAACACGGTGATCCTTTATGCAGCTATACCTAGTGCTTCGGCCCTTTGCATAGCTCTTTCTATTGCCTCCAAGCAACTACAGGTTGTGACCTTGTGCCTACCTTCAAAGGTGCTTTCGGCGTTTCGGGGTTCGTGGATAGGAAGGAGCAGATCCTTTCTCTTCGAAGTTGTGATGGGAAAAATTCTGAGAGGGTCTAATGGGTGAAACCTGCCCCTCTCTGATCTGATGGTCCTGAACTAATTCGGTAATACTGTGGGCCTGGGTCCGAGACATCTTCAGTGCTTCGCATCTCGGGGATATGAAAGAGATACTCCTTGTTCTTCAAAGTCGCGATGGGAGAAAAGGAATAGATCCTAATCGCGCACCACGTGTCCCTTTGGGATGAACGACTAAGATTGCTCTTGACTCTTCGAGACCCGTCTTACCAAATGATAAACCTTAGCGCCCCTCCTCTAGGCCTGCTCCTTTGTGACTAGGTGCCAAAACCATGGGCCCGATTCTGGGTGCTTTCGGTGCTTCGGGGTTCAAGGTTCTGAGATGTGAGATGACGAGGGAATTTTACCCTTCGAACTTCCGAATGTTGATATGCCGACATGACTAGATCTTGCACCATGCATCACTGGATCAGACGACCCAAGTTTTGTCTTGAAATATAGGTGCTTTCTCTGACGCTATACCTCAAGTAACTTGGTAGCCCCGAGATCTCGGTGACCATCGATCAACTTTATAGATGGGTCTAAGCCACTCGACAACAAAACTTCGCCCGCTCGCTTGACTTGTAACCTAAAAATAGATTCTTTCATGCTGCGCTTGTGCGCTTCTCGTGCAACCTACAAACCTGGGTACTTTTGTGCCCAAGACAAAAATTGTTGCTAACATTAGGCTTCATGGAGGATAGAGCCATCCCTGTGATGCTCTAAGAACTCATTTGCAACTTTAGTGCCTTGCTATTGGGCTATGGAGTTATTTACTAAGTCGAAAATAATAAAAAGGAAAATGAACAAAGAACCAAAACGACAATATTTACAAAAAAAGGAGCCGTCTAAGGCTCAAACAAAATATTTCTTCAGAAAATGCCCATTTACTGGGTTGTTGAAAACCTCTTCACCCTCCAAATTCTGCAACCTATATGTGTTGTTTGAGAAAACCTCAGATAATTTGAAAGTCTCGATCCATAAGGTGTCAAACTTCCCATGTTTTCCCTTGTCTTGCATAGGTGCATCCCACTTAAGCACCAAATCCCTGATCTCAAACTCTTTCTTCTTGACTTTACTGTCAAAAGCCAGTTTGACCTTCTGTTGATAGTCCTGAATTCTGTCCATTACCTACTCTCTGGCCTGCTGGACTTCCACCAGTTGATGAACTCTTCTGATCATGTCATCAGGCTCTTCTTGATGATCCTGGAAGAACTTTGCTACAGGAATGGCTAGCTGAGAAGGGAAAACGGCTTCTGCTCCATAAACTAATTGGAAAGGGGAGATGCCTATAGATTTCTTTGTGGTCACTCGACCGGCCCATAGAGAGAATTTCAACTTTGAATTCCAGGCCCTTTTGTTGTCCTCCAATAGTCTTTTGATGATCCTTATCAGGATTTTGTTGGAGGACTCTGCTAAAACATTTCCCTGGGGATAGTATGGGGTGGAGTGAATCAGTTTGATCCCAAATTGCTCACATAACTTGGCTAACGACTCAGCCATGAATGAGGCTACATTATCAGTAACAATCTTTCTTGGGCAGTCGTATCTTGTGATGAGGTCTTCCAGGAATCCAATAATTACCTTGTTGGAATCACTTCTGGTGGGGATAGCTAGCTTCGATCCACTTAGTAAATAAATATGTAGTAGTCAGGATCCATCTGTGCTGCCCACTGGAAGCAGGGTGGATTTCTCTAATAAAATCTAGGCCCCATTGTTGGAAAGGTCCCAAAACAACTACAGGCTTTAAAGGCAGAGATTTCAGCTATTGCTTTCCTGAAAAACTTTGGCATGGGATGCAGGCTCTAACTTCTCTACAGACATCAGTGAACAAGGTGGGCCAGTAGTACCCAGCTCTGATAATTTTGTGAGTTGTGGTCTTCCAGAAATGGTGCCCTCCGCATAGGTCGCTATGAAATTCAACCATGATCCCGTCGGCATCTTGTGGATTCATGCATTTTAAAAGCACCCCCAGGGGGTCTTTCTAGTATAAAATTTGATCGACAAGAAAGTATCTGACTTCTTTGAGCTTCAAATCTCTTGCCTTGTTTCTTTGCAGGCCATCTGGAGGCTGCAACTCCTGCAGAAAATATATAACATCCTTATACCTATTTCTCCATGATTTCATACATGATCTCTGCATCTCTTAATGCCTTGTTGAAGAAGGCAATGGGTTTCTCTCTCCCTTCCTCATTTTCCTACAACAAGACCGCTACTACTGTATCAAAAGAAGAAAAAGAGAAAATTAGGAACTCTTTGGAATAGTCAAGACTGATCAGCATAGGTGCCTCAGTCAATGCCCTTTTTATTTGGATAAAATATTCCATGGTCCAGAGGTCCATTTCACTTCATTTCCCTTCCTAAGCATGGTTGTCATGTGTTTCACCAACTCAGCAAAATTTGAGACGAATCTCCTCAGGAAATTAATCTTCCCCAAAAAGGCCTGAACTTCCTTCTTAGATCTAGGAAGTGACAGAGTTTGAATTGCCTCTACCCTGCTAGGATCAATCCTCACTCCCTCTGTTGATACTATATGGCCTAATAGCTTCCCTTCCTTCATACCAAACAAATATTTCTTTGGATTTAGGGAAAGGCCAAACCTTCGACACTTCAAGAAAACTTTCCTCAGGTGACAGTAGTGCTCTTTAATATCTAACCTCGAGAAGATTGTGATGTCATCCAGATCGATTACCACAAACTGATCTTTCTCCTCGATGAAGGCTATGTCCATGGCTCACTGAAATGTTGCTCCTGCATTCATCAACCCAAAAGGCATTTTGGCATACATGAATGTGCCCCAAGGAGTGGTGAAGGCCGTTTTTTCTCTGTCCTCAGGTGTGACTGATATCTGATTATAACCAGAAAAACCATCGATCATGGAAATCCTAGATGCACCGGTTACCCTCTGCAATATGTGTTCTATGTTGGGCAGGGGATAATTTTCTTTCTTTGAGCTCCTGTTCAAGTTCCTGAAATTGACACAAAGCCTGATTTCTCCACTTTTCTTCCTCACCGGGACCAAATTGGCCACCCATTTAGAATATATCTAGGGGACAATAACTTGGGCATCTAACAATTTCTTCACTTCTCTCTCCATGACGGGAAACAACATGGGATTTATCTATCTCAGCTTCTATCTGAATGGCCTAGCCTCTTCGTTCAGTGGGATCTTGCGCTCAATGACAGATGTGTCATAAGTCTTGAGGTCTTCATAGGTCCACACAAACACATCAGTGAATTCCTTTAATAACTCAATATATTCTGCCCTCTTTTCATTGGTCAGGTTGCTTGATAATTTGACAAACTTGGGCTCCTCTTGTGTGCCAATGTTGCATTTGGCTATATCATCATCTTCATTTGAAACAATACCCTTTACTGCCACGTCATTCCTGTCGAACAGTCTTTCTAAAGGGACGAGTCCCCTCGGAATGTGGTTGCTAGGTAGCTGAATAATCTAGTGATTAGCAATTTCATTTAAAAAAACCTCAGGGTGAGGGTCACCTTCCGGGTCAGGATCCTGATCAATGTGTAACACAGAAAATTCATCAACAGATTGGAGAAATTTTTCGATTTCCAGATAATCTTCGAATACCTTCCAATGCTTGACATTGTCCAGTACAGAGGGCCTATATTTTATTTCAACATCGTACTTGACCATAGGCGACAGAGGAACTTTGAGCAAACTAGCTGAGACAGCTAGAGAATCAGCTGAAGTATTTTCCCCCCTCGGAATGAAAGAAATGTTAAAAGCCAAGAAGAAATTATCAATCAGGTCCCATACCTCATTTCTGTAATTTCTGAGTCGGGGATTATTAGCTCGATAAGCATTTTTGACTTGCTGGATAATCAACTCAGCATCTCCAAATATTGCTATCTCTTTAAATCCCATTTCCTTTACAGCCCTCATACCCAGAAAAAGAGCTTCATACTCTACCACATTGTTGGTGGTTTTAAATTCCATCTTGTATGACAAGGATATGGTCTCTTGAGAAGGTGACATGAAAACTACTCCGGCACCAACGCCTTCGCTAGAAGAAGCTCCATCGAAAAACATCTTCCAAATAGAGATGGTTGGAGGGGGAATTGGATAATTAAGATTGGGCTTCTTTTTTACTTGGAAAGGGTCTTCACGAGCATCAGTGAGCTGCAATAAACTAGACCCCAAATCAGTTTCAAGTGCAAACATGGGGTGATTGGTGGGGTTTGCTTTGTCACTAACAATGTAGGCCAGCTGAGCTTCCCTATATAACCTCCTTTGTTCCCCTCCGAAGACTGGAATGGTGGCATACGTGAGATCCATCTGTAATGTTCCTCCAAGATTTTTAATCCAAGATCTTGACAACAGCATGCCGAATTTGGGGGGGACATTAGCTACCACAATATCCATGACCACACTCATCATGGGTAGCTGAAACAAAGAAACCACCAGGTCTTTGATGACTCCCAGACACTGCACTCTCCTTGAATCAAAAGAGTACAAATCATGATAAGTTTTTGTCACCTCCAGTCTCAATTCTTCTATTACTATTTTGGGCATAAGGTTATGGGAAGCCCCTGAATCCATGAGGTAGTTATGTAGCACTTTATCATGTATGTTCAGGGATGTGTAGAAAGGAGGGGATGAATCATCTCTATCTTCTACCATGGGCCCTAGGACAACTGCTGGCTTTTCATTTTGGAGATTAATTGAGTCAGTGGAAGGCTGGGGGGCCTCAAATTGTAGCATCTTGGAGAAGGACCTTTTGAAATCTTCATTTTTAACTAGTTCAGATAGGGGTACAGGGATTCTAATATTCTGAATCTCATGCTCAAAATTGAAGGAGGGAATAGGATTAGGGGCTTCCCTTACCTCAGAGACAGGTTCCTTGGTTTTTGGCGAAGAATTATGAGTTTTCTTTTCTTTAGTAGTGGTTGTTGCAGCCTTAGTAGGCCTTTCTGCTACGAGGGGTTGATCCTAGCTATCAAAATTCCCTTCTTTCTTTTTTGACCTGAGATTATATCTATTAGGAGTGTTGCTGGCCTTTTCCCCTCTACTCAACTCATTGATTTGAATGTTGATAAGGGATTCTTCATATGCATATTGAGTCAAATGAGGAAACGGCGAAGTGTCCTCGATCCAGTGGATCTTAGGGTCAAGTTCATCCACCTCCTCCCCTTCCTCATGAGAAACTAGGTTGTTCTGGAGAGGGGTTTGAATCCTCTAATCATCCCTGTCTCTGCTCCTTTGTTCCCTTGGGAAATCCTGTGGCACATTGTTATTAGTCTTCCTAAAACTTTTGTTATCTGTATTTTGGGGATTTCAGTAGATGGCCTTCCCTTCTAATTCCCACCTTTCCATCCTGGCAAAAAGTGATTTTAGCATTCTAGTTGTCTCATCTGTCTAAAGGGGTAGGGGAGAGGAACTGGATGGGGAAGCTTCAGGCCTCTGCCTAGATGTGTTTCTATCAGTAGTGTTCCTGAGTCAGTCAACAGCCAATATGTTAGATTCTACCTCCACGGCTGCATCCTGCATGTGGGCCAAAGTAGTGGCTCTTATTTCCCTCAACAGGAGACAGAAATCAAGATCAAAGGCGCTAGCATAAGTGATATTCAAAGAGGCTTATGAGGGTTTAATCTCAGCAGGGATTTTATTGAATCTCTTGGAGAAGTCAGAGACAGACTCCCCCTCTTTTCTCTTTAAAAATCCAAACTCTGTCATCTAATACATGAATTCTTTTTTATCTCCCCACTGTCTCAAAAAGGAATTATCCAAAGCTTTGATCCCATCAATAGATCCAGGAGGGAGGGCCTTAAACCATTTTCTAGCCTCGCCTTGAAGACTATGGACAAAACTCCTCATCCATACATCTGCATGCATGATAAAATTATCAGATGTAAAACTGTAAAGGCTTCTAGGTGTTCTTCTGCAGTTATGTCCCCCACGTCTATAAACTTGGGCAGCTGGTTGAGGTAACCATATGATGGGAGGGCATTGAGAGGTTTGGGTAACACAAGGGGAGCATACCTAGCGGCTATAATAGCCTCATTCTGGTCATAGGGGGATTTGTTCCTGCCATAGGGATATTACGTGGAGGAGAACTCGGAGGAGAAGGAGCTCAAAAAGGGGATACTAGGGATGAACTCCTAAGTGGAATGGGGAACAATAGGGGATTTAGGGAGAAGGCTGACGGGTTTAAGTCAAAAGATGCTTCTCTTTGCGCAGAAGCGACAACAGTAACAAGAGGAGGAGTGGTAAAGATAGGAGTGGGGAAATCTTGTGTGGTCCTGGGTCTATGCCAAAGTACAGCTTCAGGGGAGAGGGGAGTGACAAGGATTTCTCCCTCCCATCCCAGACCAGGGGGGAAAACTCAACAAGAACACTCCCTAAATTCAGGAAATGGGAAACTTCATAAAAAGGTCTACTAAGAAACTAAGGAGGAGAAAATGGAGTTCCTACAGAAGGGGATGGAAGATTACCTGGTTCGACAGTGAAAGCTTCTCCTTCAGAGGCCTTTCCTTTCTTGATAACAACCTTTGGATTAGTTTCAGGTGAAGCTAGAGGCAACTATGGATGGGACCATGTGTGTCTGCCTCTGAAAGCCACAATTAACACGGTAGGTTCGCCACAATGGATTCGTCACAATGGAGTCGCCAGGTGCATAGTAGCAATCTTCAGAGACTTTGATACCTAATGCACCTTCATAATCAGAGGCTCAATTTCGTTCAATCTCGGGAAAAAATTTCAACTTCGTCCTCGGCAACGGCGCCAGAAATGTTAGCGTCAGAAGCCACTCCTGGATTACAGCAGGAGCAAAGCGCGACGCCCATCAATTTATGTCACGATTTGTTTATAAAAAGGGGGGATCCAATGGAATTTAACTCAAAACAATATTGTTCTAACTATGAAACTAGGCCAGGCATGCATGGGCAAGTGAGGTCTTAGATAAACTTCAAACAGTGAGTTGTAGTAAGGGTGAATAGGGGGAATACTTGTATAAGATAAATGCAAAGGTATGTCGTAAACATCAGGTTTCTAACAGACTATAGGAGAAAACATCTAAACGCAATATCTTCTTACATTCAAACGTAGAAAACCAGAGAATACAACAATGCGACAATAAATCCTTTTTCGTAACATAATTGCAATAATTCATGTGAACCAGTCAATCATGAACTCCCTCAGTATGAGATGAAAACTAGATGGGGTAAGAAAATTGTTTGTCATTAAACAAGAAATCTTACATACAGATGCATAACTAGAGAACTAGGGTGTCTGTTAAAACTTTACAATTAAGAGCTTCGCTCTACCATCGATCCCTCAAAAAATATCAAAACTAAGTATATATACTCCTAAACATTTGCCCAATAGAGGCCTCCTAGACTTTCGGGATGAGGCGTCTCTTCAATCAAATCTGGCCTGCACTCCTCTGTCATATGCCACCTTAATTCTGCATGGATCACGCCAGGGGGTAGCTGATCCCTTAAATGTTGAATTAGCATGTGAAAGCTTCCCTGGTGAGTCGAGGACTCTGCATGGCTTTTGTGGAAAGAATCAGTACAGGGGACCATCTCAGGCAGACTTCCCATTGGGACATCCATACCTTGAAATTAACGAGTGAGGTGAGGTTTCAACCACCCTCTCTCTTCTTCATTTACTCTGAGCAGGTATCAGGGTTGAGATCAAGTTGAACTGGCACCTGGAGAACATAGTGATCCTTTATGCAGCTATACCTGGCACTTCGGCCCTTTACGTAGCTCTTTCTATTGCCTCCAAGTGACTACGAGCTGTGACCTTGTGCTTATCTTCAAAGGTGCTTTCGACGTTTCGGGGTTCATGGATAGGAAGGAGCAGATACTTTCTCTTCGAAGTTATGATGGGCAAAATGTCGAGAGGGCCTAATGGGTGCCATGCGCCCCTCTCTGATCTGACGGTCTTGAATTAATTCGGTAATACTGTGG
Source organism: Picea glauca (assembly GCA_000966675.3). NCBI lineage: Eukaryota > Viridiplantae > Streptophyta > Pinopsida > Pinales > Pinaceae > Picea > Picea glauca. The sequence goes on from JZKD02S1636526.1 coordinate 670,875, forward strand.
GCCCGGGTCTGGGATGTCTTCGACGCTTCGCATCTCGGGGATATGAAAGAGTTGCTCCTTGCACTTCGAAGTCACGATGGGCAAAACGGAAAAGAGCCTAATTGTGCACCACATGTCCCTCCAGGATGAATGGCTAAGATCACTCTCGGCTCTTTGGGATCCATCTTGTCAAATGATAAACCTTAGTGCCCCTCCTCCAGGCCTGCTCCTTTGTGACCAGGCGCCAAAACCATGGGCTCGATTCTAGGTTCTTTTAGCACTTTGGGGTTCAGGGTTCCGAGATGTGAGATGACAAGGGACTTTTACCCTTCGAACTCTCGAATGCCGATATGCTGACATGACTAGATCTTGCGCCATACATCACTGGATCAGACGACCCAGATTTTGTCTTGAAATATAGGTTCTTTCTTTGACGCTATACCTCGGGTAACTTGGTAGCCCCAAGATCCTGGTGACCATTGATTAGCTTTATAGATGGGTCTCGACCGCTCGACAACAAAACTTCACCCGCTCGCTTGACTTGTAACCTGAAAAGAGATTCTTGTGTGTTGTGCTTGGGAGCTTCTCGTGCAACCTGCAGACCTGGGTACTTTTGTGCCCAAGACAAAAATTGTTGCTAACAGTAACTCTGTGAAGTGTCACCTTGTCTGAAGGTTTCGTTCTACCCACCAATGACCCAAATCAACTCAACTATTGTTCTCAGTGATGCACGACACAAATACATCATGATGGAAATGTGCCCATCCAATTGACTACTACAAAGCTACTCGAGGTCACCCAAGGTCATCCAACGCATCCAAGTGCTTCATCTTGCTACAACCCAAAACTGCTCCTCTTAACGATGACTTATGTGATCACCCTCTACGTTTCTCTTCTATGATCACTTCTACGATTAGATCTACGACAAGTTGCACAAAAAATTATGCGTTCATCTTCCTTTCCCAAGTGTTCAGTTCACCCAACAAACTTTGTGCCTAGTCTCTCCAAGGTGTGCACAATAGGTATGGAACTAACTTCGGTCACAAATTGAACCAACCAAGTATTCTTCTGCAATCAAATCTGTGATTAGTTCTGCGATGAATTATTCAATCACCCACCATATCTAAGTGCTTTGTTTCACCACAAACTATACTCTCAGTCTATACAAGGTGTGCACCTAGACCAACCTTCCACCACACTATCAATCGAACCTTTTTCGTAAATATGACACAAAGTATACAATGAGCAATTTCACTGCACTAAATTGTTCACTAAGTCTATGAGTTTTCCCACCGAAATTCCTTCACAACAAATTGTCTTCAAAGTTTTCTTTGATACCATCTATCATTGATATACTGGTGAAGAGCTCCCCAACCCTTCTCCAAAATATTCAATAAATCTTCTCTGTCATTAAGATAGTGGTGAATATCTCACCATCCCTTCATCAAAATATGCAATGAATAAGCTCTAATACCATCTCTCATGTCCCCAGAACATGCCTTGCAACCGTGCACCTCTTGAGGGTGTGCAACATTGCAACATTTCTCACTTGGTTGTTTCACACCACCAATTATACTTCGTTTGAACTATGCCTCTTAACCTAGAGCATACCCATACTTCTCTCTAGGTTACTAACATTTCACACTCCTACTCAAGTGCAACTCTTATATAATTAAACATTTTTTAAGATATTTAACACTTATTTATATTTAAGAATACATTTGTGAGCATGAGAAGCCAAGAGAACAACAATAAAACAAACAAGGGAAACATAGATATAGTGAGAGAGACACAAATTGTGTGTAACACCTGGGTAAGTCTTTATTATTGTGAAACAATTACAACATGAGAACTATGGGCTTAGTATATAACTTCATCAGAGTCAAACGACTTGCCTCACCTCACCAAGACACTCATACACATATTCAACACCAAGACTCTCTCTATTTCAATCGTCTCCATAGCCTCATGTGGTTAGACATTACCCCAACTGCAGACTCATTGTCTCTTCATTTCCACAAACTTCAAAAACTTCAGTTCTTCCTCACACGTGCCTCCAACAAACCTACATTTCCATACTTAGCCAAAATCATCCCAAGAGAAACTCACCCAACTATGTCCACCATATCCTCCTCAAGGTAGCACAAGTCCTCCCATGTGGAGCGACTTGGCTCCTTGAGGGAGCTCGCCCTCTTCATTTCCCTCAAAACCATAGAGCTCTCTTAATATCTTGTGTCTTCCAAACCTTTCCTTCCTTGGTTTTGTGCCCTTGTTCTCTTATAGGCACTCTAAAGGTCACATCATTTAGGGGTTTCATTCCCCTTCACGAACCCATGTCCAAAAAAATCATTGTGCCCCTTCGCATACCTAGTTGCACAAACGAACCCATGCTATAATCAACCACCATATCCCTTAGGACCGGTGCACCCAAACTTAGTGTGTCTGTCATTCCGATGTGCCCCAATCTCTTGGTTGCTTCATACTTAATAAATCCCCTTAACATGTCCGCATTACAAAGGAGTCCACTTTCCCAACTTGGGTGACTGAGCAAGCCCAAGTTTTGTCTCTTTGAGGACTTAGGTGAAGGTATTTGTTCCCATCTAGCCAAAGGACTTACAAAGAGAACATAACTCTTATAATCCTACAAATCACAAAACAATTAACACAAAAACAATCAAACACATGCACTAGCATCCCAACATAGAGATATGCCACTATAATAAGATATTTGGGTTCAAGAGCTTGGAGTTATACTACCTTCACACATCTTCATTATAATACATGTTCATGCATTTTCTAAGAAGGGGATTAAGTACACAAACATCTAGTAGAAAACCTAGAAAGGTGAGCCACCTCAAGTAAAAACTCTTCATCATTTATATCTTTGATATTCTTAACATTTTCAATCAAAATGATATATTTATCTATCTATAAATCTTGTATTTGTAGTAATATTTAGGCACAAGTGATTTACCCAGTAACCAAATCCTATTTTCTTATAATTTAGACTCAACAAAGCTCTCATTAGGAGGGATGTGGGAGATCATGATCCTAGAGCTCAATCCAACCTAGGGCCATAATTACTACTCTTTGGGTAGGAATGAACAATTTCTTGAGTGTAATTTATCATTGTATTAAGTTTTTCATATATTAATATAAGCATCATTTTTCACAAACAAAAAAATGATGTTATGTTGTGACTTGTGCATATTATCATATGGGATAATCTTATAATACAAAGAATGCACTAATGTAAACTAGAAATATTACGATTTTAGTTGGTGCTAGAAATTTTTAAGGTCTACTTTTATAATTTAAAAATTGCTAGTTAATCCTCAATTTCTATATATCATTTTCTCACATACCAAGAAATCAAACTCTTTAACTTAGTATTTAAAAAATTGATATTTTCTTATATGCTCAAGTAAAATTACAACATTGGATAAGAGGGTCCATGTCCATATGGCCGCAAATTCCGTCTACAACATACCTCATCATATTTGCTTCCATAGATGTCATGAGGTGACCATTTAGCAAATAAGTGACTATAATCCAAATCTAAGAGTGCAGAGAAGGTCAATTTGCACATTTTTCTATTGATAAATTACTAATCCCGATCCCTTTTCCAATATGGACTAAGACATGGGCCATTTGGCTGGAAATAATAATATGGATCTACCATTCCTTAGATGTGAACTAATAGGTGAAATAATAAATTTCACCATAGAGTCATTGAAACCCTATAATAGATCAAACCCTCTAATCCAATTTATCTATCAAAAACTATTTTTTCATGTAAATCTGAGTTATTTATCCCAAATCGAATTCACGGCTAGATCTAATCGATCTATTAATGTAGCTTTATTGATATTTCTTATGTATGGGTGTCAAATTTATTACCCCCAAATCCCCAACCAATGCTTATAACACCCTCAAAATTCCTGTAACAACCCCCTCCACCAATATATATAAAAAAATACCTATTCTTTGTAACTTATTAGTTTCATGTATTTTTAGAATAAAAGTAAAATTAATTTTATAAGTAGCTTTACATGCATAGTATAAATAGATATTGATTTCAATAACTTATCATACTCTATATAAATAGATATGGATTTTACTTGTGTAATAGAAAATGTTAAATAATTAAAGAAAAATGTAGATGTTCATTATCATATTATAAAATGTTAAATAATTAAAGAAAAATGTAGATGTCCATTATCATATTATATTTTAATTCAAAATTGTTAAATGCAATTATTTGATTTTTTAAGTTTGAAGATAAGAAACATTTTGAGATTATTGATGGTTTTTGATGTTTGGATGTATTAAACATAATGAAATGTTGTTATCTATTTTTTTCAAGATTATAGGTTTAATTAGGTGAGGGCATCTAGTGAGGTTTAACAATCTCAACAAATATTAGTAATAATTTGTTAAAGATTTGATCCAAAACTTCATTTATAATAACCACAGCATTCATCCATCAAAACTAATCCACCAAACTAAAATACAGTTATTTATATTCTATATTTTATATATTACAATTAAATGCCCAAATTACAATGCCACCCAACTAAAATGTTGTCATCTATTTATGTTCTATGTTTTGCTATAAATCATCCCATATTGCGAGTGAAGGCACACACTCTCTAAAATTAACATAATTATAAAATAGATGATGTTATTTTAGATTTTAATGTCTATGTATTCATTCTTCATGTTTTATATCTACATTTTTTTTAATATTAAAAAAAGCAGGGACCGTGGTACTCATATCCCTTGTGATAAACGATTGATATCTAAATTACATTGCTATGGTACTAATGCTTTGTAAAATTATCAATTGATATGAAGCATTTCTGGAAATATTTCCCGACCCGACTTCAGTGTCACTGTTGATGTTGTAGGGTTTCAAGACCATTTGAAAACCCGGCAGCCGCCGCCGACCGTCGTAGGAAACAGTGGCATGGGAGCGAAGCTTGCGGAAGAGTTGGCGCACTGGGACGGGGAATCTATCGGCGGCGTCGTCTAGATTTGCCAGGTTTATAGATCCGCGTTTTTCCATCTTTCTGTACGCTCGACCGCGCAGGCACGGGTGTGAAAAAGCGGAGGCTGATCAGCGATCGGGTTTCGGCGATTACAAGTTTACAAACTTAGTAAAAACAGAGTGTAAACGGAAAGAACACCTCCAAATACAAATAGCAAATTATCTTCAAAATGCTTTCAAGCTATATATGATTACAATTTCAACTCTGGTATTTAAACACTAACAAATTGCCCATTCGATCTTCTAAAAGGTTTAATCAATGGCGGTGATGATGTCTGCTGTCTTCAAAGGTTAAGGTGGCTACCGTTTAAGTAATGTAAGACAAAATTAGTGACAAAATTAGTGATCGATGCTTAAACCTCGAGTCTTGAAGGGTCAACCCACCGATTCACCGTTTGCACAGGGACGGTGAAATGATTACTTTCTGACATACTCCCTCTTAATCATTTCAGAGCCAAACAAACTTTAAAGCAAATAAAACAAAATTGCTGTAAACAATACATTACACCTTGTAGACCCCAATGTTTCTTCTATGGATTTTAAATAATTCATTTCCCAAAGGTTTTGTAAATATGTCTGCAAATTGTTCTTCAGATCTGCAGAATTGAACAGAAATTTCTTTGTCATTTACTAGCTCTCGAATGAAATGATACCTTGTATCAATGTGCTTACCTTCTTTGTGAAAAACGTGATTCTTTGACAGTGCAATAGCAGATTTATTGTCATAGACAATTTGGGTTGCATCATTCTGGTCATGCAACAATTCATTCAAGACTTTTCTCATCCACATAGCTTGACATGCAACTGCAGTTGTTGCAACATACTCTGTCTCAGTGGAAGATAAAGTCACTATGGGTTGTTTCTTTGATGATCATGCCACTGCTCCAGATCCAAGACTGAACACATACCCAAATGTGCTTTTCTTGTGATCAATGGAACCTGCAAAATCACTATTAGTATATCCGATCAGCTCAAAGTTTAAACTTGATGTGTATTGGATACCAAAGTCAGTTGTTCCAGCAATATATCTCAGGATCCTCTTTCCTGCTTGCCAATGAGTACTCTTCAGAGTCTCCATGAATCTTGAAATCAAACTTACAACAAACATGATATCATGTCTGGTTGTTGTTAAGTACATAAGGCTTCCAACCAGCCTCTTATACAAAGTTGGATCAACATATGATCCCTCATCATACTTGCTAAGTTTAATACCAGTTTCCATAGGTGTTGCAACTGGTTTACAATTCAACATTCTAAACCTTTTCAATACTTCATTTGCATAGTTAGTTTGACAAATGAAAATGTCATCATCAGATTGATCCACTTCAATTCCAAGAAAATACTTCAACAATCCTAAATTAGTCATCTCAAACTCTGTTTTCATGACATTTTTAAAATTATCTACAGATAGATTTCCAGTAAAAATCAGGTCGTCAACATACAAACAGACAGACAAAATTTTACCATTCTGGTTTACCTTTGTATACAGAGTTGGTTCACTTGGACTTCTACTAAATCCAACACAAATCAAGTACTAATCAATTCTGCTATACCAAACTCTGGATACCTGCTTCAATCCATACAAGGCTTTCCTCAACTTATAAACTTTATCTTTGTGCTTATCAATCTCATAACCTGGAGGTTGTCTTACATAAACTTTTTCTTCCAAATATCCATTCAAAAATGCAGACTTGATGTCCATCTGATGCACGATCCATCTATTCTGAGCTGCAATAGCTAAGACCATCCTCACTGTGTCAATTCTTGCTATAGGAGCAAATGTTTCATTGTAATCAATACCAGGTTGTTGACTAAACCCCTGAGCTACAAGTCTTGCTTTGTACTTTTCAACTTCACCATCTGCATTCATCTTAGTCTTATAAACCCACTTAATTCCAATGCTCTTCTTACCTTCAGGTAAATTGACAAAATCCCAAGTGTTATTTCTTTCAATGGAATCAATCTCCTCATCCATTGCTTTTATCCAAACATCCTCTTTAACAACTTCATCAAAACGTACAGGATCACATGCCATTAATGAAAAATTTGAAATCCGATCTACTTCTTCATTCTGATCATACAATTCGCTTAAGCTTCTAGTCTTTTGTCCCTTAAATATGTTTCTTAATGAAGCTAAAGTGGGATTTGATTCACTACTTACCTGTGAATATGATTGATGTCAACCATGTCCATATGGCTCACCATGCTCATGAGTTCTAGGCGTTCTAAATTGAGATGGGTTGAAATCTGGTGCTAGCCTTGTTGGACTTCTTGTTCTAGGTGTATGTGCATGTGGAACCATCTGTCCATCTCCTTTAGCCTTCTCAACTCCATCATCATCTTCACGGGGTAACACAACTCCCTCTGAAATTGATTTGTCAATACTTCCATCCCAAGCTTCATCTTCTTTAAATTGAACATCTCTGTTGATTACATATTTCTAGGTGATGGGATTGTAGAGTTTATATGCCCTAAACTCTTCACTGTATCCAACAAAGATACATCTCTCACTTATGTCATCCAACTTCCTCCTCATTTCTGCAGGTACATGCGCAAATGCAACACATCCAAAAATTCTGAAATGAGAAACATTGCAAGGCTTACCATCCCAAGCTTCCTCAGGTGCATGATCCCTCACAGTCTTGGTCA
>JZKD02S1636526.1:718871-737180 GCA_000966675.3 Picea glauca
TGATGTTATTTTAGATTTTAATGTCTATGTATTCATTCTTCATGTTTTATATCTACATTTTTTTTAATATTAAAAAAAGCAGGGACCGTGGTACTCATATCCCTTGTGATAAACGGTTGATATCTAAACTAGCACAGCTACATAATTGTGGCTGATAAACGCCGAAAGGTTGATAAGATGAAAAAAATCCTTAAAAGAATATATTAAATTTTATTATCGATTAGCAAATAAATGGTTGAGCTTCATTTATTTGGTGTTAATATTTTATTAATCACTTACATGGCAATCAGTTAGTATCAAAGTAATTTTTAAATATGATTAGGTAAATGTAAAAAAGTAAACACATAAACGGATGTCTTTATAATAGCTAGGAAGTTAATGATTGAAATCACAGCCATTTATTTTGTGTGACTAGTAAGAATATTCCAGCCATATTTAATCATGTCCATAGAAAACTTATTAAGCACTAAACCCTTATTAAATTTTCCCATTGTCAATAGGTGTATGCCTTTTGACGTAATTACATTGCTATGATACTAATGCTTTGTAAAATTATCAATTTTTTTTTATAAGTAAAAAAGGGTGGTGCCTATTATATTACCATATCCAAAATAGCCAAAATACAAAACTGTAGATGATGCCAGTTGTCCTGCCTGAGTAGGAAACCAGGATAGTTGGGCATCCATGTCCATTTGTCACACAGTGTGCATAGTTGTCAGAATTAACAGAGTTGACAGTGCGACGTCCTGCCCGAAGGAATCCAGGACTTACAGTTGCAAGCTTAAAATTGTTTCTTCTAGCTAGCACTAAAATAACCTAGTAACTATCTATCCTAAAACACAAAATAAAATAACAACACCAAAACCAGAGTCGGGTGTTAAGCATTGAGTAACCTTTGTACTGAGCTGCTTGTCCTAGACCTCGGAGTCCCTCCATCTCGTTGGGAACGAGTAGGGTCTTGCGTAGGTCGGACATTGCTTCTTTGATGATGCTCTGGAGTGGGCCGCAAAGAACATGTCGAGCCGCTGGTCCATTCGCATGAGGCGGAAGATTTGATCATCCAACTTGTCCCTTATCTCGAAAGCAAGATTGAGGCCTCCCCAGTTGCCTGAAGGTGGCTGCTCTGAGCAGTGGCTACCCATGAATTCCTCGCTGGCGGTCGCCTCTGCTTCCGGTGTCCTGTGCCCTTGGCGAGCTCGGCTTGGGTCCTCTGCATCCTTGGTAGGCTCGGGAGGAGCCTCCTCTTCTATGAAACAGGGGGAGTAAGGTGCCTCTGTGCTGGCTGTAGCAGGGTCGAACACATTGCTTGATGGCTGTCGGGTGTTATAAGAGTCAAAGCTCGTACTCGGGTTCCAATTCTCCAATGCCATGAACAAATCCCCAGGTGGACTGGGCAAACCTCCTTCCGGGATGACCTCCTCCATGTACGCCATGGGAGGCGTGCATGGTCTGCTCTTCCACCTTCTGGCCACTATTGCCATGGCTTTCTCAAATCGCTCTTTTCGTTTATGTCGTGACGCCGCTGCATACCAGGCCGCTCCTTGACGCGGTTTCCCTCGAGCTCGTGGCATGGTGAGAGCGTAATGAAAAGTCCTAATGCTACGGTTGCCTGTCGAATTACTCCTGAGGAAAGGCGAGGGTGTCGAGTGCGGCCACTGTGCCAGTGAGGTGAAATAGAGGCCACCGCAACTCTGGTTTGCCAGCGAGACGAAGGCCTCCGGAAGAAAATTGTTGCCGGGTCTTGCAATTCGGAAAATGAGTGCTGATGCCAAAACGATTTCCATAACCGAGATATTAACCATCGCCATTGAAGTCTGTTTGTTAATGCTCTGGTGAGGGGTACCCTTCCCTTGCATGAGGGACCTCATCGTATCAATGCGTCTGCGCGGACTCATGTGGGGTTAATGTCCATGGTGATATGAGCCAGTGGATGCATTAAGTCCGCGTCCTGGCTCATTCCCGCGTGGCACTATCGCGCCTCATGTCACCCCATCCGGGGAGTGAAGATCACTGATGGCTAAGGCTTGACATCGAGTGAGGATCTCTAGAACTAGTGATCCTGGGCCTTCCTAGCTTAAGTGTTCCTCGCCCTTTTCAACTGCCTCGTTTGCTAGTGTATCAACCACTTTATTTTCTTCTCTCTTTACATAGGAAGTAGTGATGCTGAGATGGGGATGTAAGTGGTGACCGAAGTCTGCGAGCAGGCCATGTAGTCTCCAGATTGGTGAGATTTTGTCAGGGTTGCATCCATGGAGGATTCTGGTGGCTAACCTGATGATGATCTGTGAATCCCCTTCCAGGATTATCCTTTGGTGACCTTTGACTGTAGCTGTTTGGAGTCCTCTAAGGAGTCCTATTAGCTCGGCTACATTGTTGGTTGTGTCTCCAAGGAATCCTGTGTCCAGAGCTAGGATTTCCCCATCAAATTTCCTGAGCACTGCCCCATAGCCTGCTGGTCCTGGGTTGCCTCTGGAGGCTCCATCAAAATTGACTTTGATGAAGTGAGCTGGAGGGGGAGTCCAATTAGTTGGACTGGTGGGTTGTGCCTTATGCCTTTTGATTGCCAGATGGTTGCCTAGAATTGGCTGCCAGTTTTGCAAGATACTCTGCTCCTCCGGGCTGCATTGCCAATCTTCCTATGCTCAGGATTTGGTCCTGATTGTTTCTGCTATTAGGGATCTGACTTTTTCCCAGGTGGCTTCAGGAAGGGAAGGTAGAGAATGGAAAATTCTCTTGTTTTGTTCCTTCCAGACCTGCCAAAGGATGAAACCCGACAGCAGCTTCCAAATGAGGTTTAGAATTGGGTTGTTGAATGCGATGCTGTCCCAATTTTCAATTGTACAGTTGATGCTACTTCGGTTTCGATTGGATTTGCGCATGATTTGCGTTCCATAGTCCCAGATTCGTTGACTGTAATGACATCCATTGAAGAGGTGCTCTTTGGTTTCCTCCTGCTGTGAGCATAGAACGCAAATGGATGGTCCAATGAAGCCCTTCTTTCGTAGTTTATCCCAGGTTAAGGCCCTGTTGTGCACTACTAGCCACAAAAAGGTAGAGACCTTGGGCCAGAGAGCAGGATTCCAGATTTTGGTCTAGATGTGCTCCTTTCTAATATCCTGTTGGGTTGCATGCAAAGAGTAAGCTTCTTTGATAGTGAAAGTGTCGGCTATAGTGTACCCCCACCTCAGGATGTCTGGTCCCCCTCTATACAGAATTTTCCGGCTGGCAGCTTGAGAATGCCAGTGCTGCAGATCCAGAGTTTCAGGGATCCCGAGTTCTTGATGAGAGGTCTTCCATTGGCGCCACCTTTGCTGCAGAGTTTGTGGCATCCAGAGATCTTTAACTTTGAGGTTGGAATTCTGGTTTAAGGCTTGTTTGAGCTCGGCTAACTCTTCCATTGTGTCCAATGGTTTGATTTGCTGCCAAGAGTCTTGCCAGAACCGGGCACTGCCTCCGTCTCTTATCTCCCAGAAGGCATGGTTTTGCACCAAAGTGCGATTTTACCAGGCTGTGTTCCAGATATTGGAGCCCTGTATGTGGTCGTTATGCCTGATTAGTTGATCTTTCAAAGAGTGAGGGGCATATTTCCTTCTCCATAGTTGTGCCCAAGCTGCTGCTGGATTCTTTAGCCATCTCCACCAGATTTTGGCTCCCATTACTTGATTTAGTTTCCCTGGGTCTCTGAGTCCCAGTCCGCCTTGACTTTTTGGCATGCATAGTCTGTCCCAGTTGACTAGTGGCCATTTCTTGTTTGGTTGGTGTCTGCTCTAGAGAATGTTCCGCTGCAGGGTTTTAATAGCTTTGATGACTTTTTTAAGAGCCGCCAGGGCAGTGAAGAGGTAGGTGGGCAGCGCTTGCAAAACTGACTTAAGGAGAACCAGCCGGGAGGCTATGTTGAGAGGTCTGAAAGTCCAATTGCGTAGTCTGTTTGCAATGGAGAGGAGGAGGTTGTCCCAGGAGATAGTGGAGGCCACCGCTCCACTAAGAGGAACCCCAAGATAATTGGATGGAAGGGAACTCCTGGGTATCCCCAGAAGTCTAGAAATGTGACGTTGGACAGGGGGCGGGGTGTTGAAGAAGTAGAGTTTGGACTTGTCCAGGTTGAGCGACATGCCTGAGGCCTCAGTGAAGTCTGAGAGGATGGAGTTGAGTTGTGTGGTTTCCTAGACGGTGGGAGAGTTCATGAGAAGGGTGTCATCTATGAATTGGCTGTGAGAGGGTGCAGGCTGAATATTGTGCAGAGGTAGGCCTTTAAGGGAGCCTTCAGTTACTGCTGCTTTGATATAGCATCCCAGACCTTCCGCAATAAGCACAAAAAAAAAAGGGGATAGGGGGTCCCCCTGTCGGATTCCTCTTGATGGCGAGAAAGGCTTTGATGGTACACCATTAACTAGGATGGAAAAGAAGGTGGAGGAGGTGAGTTGCATGACCCAACTTATCCAAGCCTGGTCAAAGCCAAAAGAATCTAGGACTACTCTTATGTATTGCCAGCTGGCCCGATCGAAGGCTTTTGAGAGGTTGAGTTTGATAAGCATACCTGGAGTTCTTGAAGTCTTGAGGGAGTGTATAATCTCATGAGCCAGGATGATGTTGTCCATGATTTGTTTTCCTTCTACATACCCTGACTGTTCCTTGGAGATGAGGAATGGCAAGATGGGCTTGAGCCTGGTAGTAATGACCTTCGTTATAACTTTGTAAATGACATTGCACAGGGATATGGGTCTAAACTGTTTGGGATTGGTGACGCGTTCTTCCTTCAGAATGAGGGTGAGGAAGGTGGCATTGAGGGCTGGTAGTACTAGGCCTGAAGCTCTTGATTCCTCAACTACTTCCCACACGTCCTGCCTGACCAGATCCCAACAATGGTGGAAGAAATCCACGGTAAACCCATCTGGGCCTGGGGCTTTTCCTGCTAGCATGGTTTTTACTGCTTGGTCGACCTCTTCTTGAGTGATGGGTCGAGTTAGGGCTGCATTCTGTTCTGGTGCGACTAGTTCCGGTATGTGGCTGGTTACTCTTCTGATTGCTTCCGTTCTGTCCTGTTGCGGTTCAGTTAGAAGGTCTTGATAGTACTTGAGCAGTTCCTCCTCTATTTTGGATTGTTCCCTGGTTAAGTTGCCTTGCCTGTCCTCCAGGTGCGCGATCCTATTGACATGTCGTCTGTGCATCATGGCTCTGTGGAAGAATTATGTATTCTTCTCTCCTTCTTTGAGCCACTGCACTTTGGACTTTTGCTTCCATAAGATTTCCGACTGCTTTCGACGTTCTTCCAGTTGCGCCTGGAGCTGTTCCTCCTCTTCCATTAATTCAACGGTTCGTGCTCCAGAAATGAAGGTTTGTTGAATCTCCCCCAATCTGCTTTCTATGATCTTTATGCTTTGAAGTATATTGCCAAAGTTGTTTTTGTTCCAATGTTTTAACCTTTGTTTGAAGTTCTTTAATCACTGTTGAAACTTATACATGCATGAACCATGGTCAATTTCCACTTGTTCCCACCAGGATTTGGTTAGTCGTTTGAAGTCTGTATGTGCTAGCCAAAATTTCTTGAAGCGGAAAGGCTTGTATCTGGGAGGTTCTCCCAAATCTAGTTGCAGCGCCAGGGGCCAGTGGTCTGATCCTACTTTTGGTAGGATGAGGCTTTCCAGATGAGAGCCTGATTCCATCATTACCTCGGTTACCAAGAAGCGATCCATTCAACAGGAAATATGCTGGTTGCCTGATCTGCGATTGGACCAGGTGAAGATGCCATTGCTATTCTCAATATCTACTAATTTTAAATGATCAATGAGAGCTTTAAACTTACCACTGTCTTGCTCGAGTTTTTTGATACCTCCAGTTTTTTCCTCCAAAGTCAGGATCATGTTGAAGTCGCCTCCTAAAATCCAGTTCAGGGTTGCTACCAGGTTCTTGATCATCTCGAGTCTCTGCATGAATTTGTCTTTGTCCTGGCTATTGTGCGACCCATAGACATTTGTGATGGCTCCTTCCTGGTTCATGCCCATGACCTCAAAGTGGGCAGTGATTGTGCCGATTGTTGTAAAGGGATTGTTAATAGTTACATTGGATGGGTTCCAAAGGATGGCTAGGCCGCCTGAGGCTCCTGTGGAGTCCGTTGTTATGGAGTTACATTCTCGCCATACACGCTGAGAGATTGTTTCAGCTTCTACTCCTCAGCATTTAGTCTCCTGGAGCAGCAATATGTCTGGTTTCTCTGCCATGATGCATTCTCGTAGGATCCTTTGTTTGGACCTACCGTTTAGTCCTCTGATGTTCCATGTGACGATCTTCATCATTAAGAGGGAGGTGTTGAGTGGAGGTATCCCTCCGAAATCTTGTGAATCTGACCTGAGTTTATCATGAGATTACCCGCTTCCTTTATCAATTGATGTGCCATTTTCCTCCCCTGCCTTTTATTTTCGCGAAGGGCTCGCTTTGTGCCAGAGTTCGAGTCCATCGCGATACCCAGGCGTGTTGCGGACCCTGCAGAGGAATTAAGAAAGACCTTGTGTACCTTGCGGAGTTGTTCTTCAGGGAGGGTCTGCAGGTTCTTTTGATTCAGAGCCTCCTCCAACTTCTCTAGATCTATTCCTGCCAGATCTCGATCGTCCAGCACCATTGGGGTATCCCCGTCGCCCTCTCCTTTTTCGTCCAGGTGGGTCTCGCCTATTGGAGGATTGGGGTCGGGATTTGGGCCTGTTGTTTGCGGTTGTTGAGGGTTTTTGTGCGGGTCTTGAACTTCTTCATCCTCGGGGAGCTGCTCCAGAATCTCATAAGAGTTCTTAGTGTCAATGCTTTGCCTATTCGTCATGGTCTGCTTCCTTGGTGGGTTTCTTCTTTTTGATGCTATTGTGGTGAAGCCATCTTTCTGCAGGGTTTCGTTTGCTTTCGCGGCTTTCTTGATGATGGGGCATTCTCGATAGAGATGGCCATGCTCATGGCATCTTCTGCATCTGAATGGTATATGCTCGTAGTCCAGAGTTTGTAGCCAGTCCTCATCATGGTACTCTAGGGTTACCACCCCAGGCAGTGCTTTGGATATGTTCATGTATACACAGATCCTAGCATATGAGGTGTATTTTCGTTGTCTTGTGGCTTCTGAAGCCTTCACATATTTCCCTAGGGTGCTCCCTATGCCCATAAGAATCTCTTCCAACCAGAACTCTTGTGGGAGGGAGTACATGCGTATCCATACAGGGGCCATGGTGAAGTCTTCTTTGTCCGGGCTAAATCTTTCAGTCCAAAAGCGGAGAAACAACCCTGCCGAGTTGAAGAAGTAAGGCCCGTTTTCGAAGATTCTATCTTTGTCTTCTAAGTTCTATAGAATGATGGTGAAGAAACCCTTGGAGCTGAGTTGGAGCTTGTAGTCCCCCTTGGGGTTCCACCAGTGCTTGATCCATTTGTAGAGGTCTCTTTCTGTCGGCCAAAGCCCTAGAAATTTTCCAATGAGGGCGTGCTCTCTCATAAATTGCATGTGCTCTCCAGCCCAAGTTGAACTGATGAGTTATTTCGGCGGCTTCTCCATTTGCGGTATGCATTTGCCTGGTTCCCAGCTTCTTGGCGGCCTTGGTTGAGAGGTTCCTTCTTATGTTTCCATTTCCGCTCTGAGATTCTTCTCCCTGGCTAGGAGCTGGTCCCGAATCTGCGACGGCAGCTCGAAGGTGGGTCGCATTGTTCTTGCTCCTGGTTTGTCATTGGCCGCTACAATGCAGTATGAGGGGGGTTTCCCCCCCTCCTCTGTGCCCATAATCTTGTAACAGTGAAGGCCGAGTGGTTGGCTTTCGCGCTGGTGAGGTTTCGCGGGGGGATTCTGTGCTTGAAGTCCAGCGATCTATCTTGCGAAGAGGCTAGGGTTTTGCAGAGCTCGATCTCATCCTCGGAAGGAGGATTTTCAATTACCAAAAAAAAAAAAAAAATCTAAAATTATCAATTGATATGAAGCATTTCTAGAAATATTTCCCGACCCGACTTCAGTGTCACTATTGATGTTGTAGGGTTTCAATACCATTTTAAAACCCAGCAGCCGTCGCCGACCGTCGTAGAAAACGGTAGCATGGGAGCGAAGCTTGCGGAAGAGTTGCCGCACTGGGACGGGGAATCTATCGGCGGCGTCGTCTAGGTTTTCCAGGTTTATAGATCCGCATTTTTCCATATTTCTGTACGCTCGACCGCGCAGGCACGGGTGTGAAAAAGCGGAGGCTGATCAGCGATCGGGTTTCGACGATTACAAATGCCGGACACAAAAACGAAACACAACGCAGATTGTCGAATCCCAAAATGCGAACAGGCTGTGGGCCCAGGCAAATCGGGGTTCGGGGTTTGCAAACACCCAACACAAAAGAAAAACAAAACAACAGTTGCCAAAATGCGAAATGCTATCAAGCTTTGGGCCCACAACTTTGGTTTCGGAGTTTTGGAAACTAAATAACTCTGTGCACTCCAACAAACAACTCCCGATTACGAAATAACAACTTTTTACATAATATGTTTTTAAAATCACGTGCTCCACAAATAAACTCCGAATGAATATAGAATCAGATTTGCAATCAATAAAAAAAAATATAATTATTGTGTTTAGTCAAATTGAAATCAAAAAATCATACAAGTTTACAAACTTAGTAAAAACAAAGTGTAAATGGAAAGAACACCTTCGAATATAAATAGCGAATTATCTTCAAAATACTTTCAAGCTATATATGATTACAATTTCAACTCTGGTATTTAAACACTAACAAATTGCCCATTCGATCTTCTAAAAGGTTTAATCAATGGCGGTGATGTTATTTGTTGCCTTCAAAGGTTAAGGTGGCCACCGTTTAAGCAATGTAAGACAAAATTAGTGATCGGTGTATAAACCTCGAGTCTTGAAGGGTCAACCCACCGATTCACCGTTTGCACAGGGGCGGTGAAATGATTACTTTCTGACATACTCCCTCTTAATCATTTCAGAGCCAAACAAACTTTAAAGCAAATAAAACAAAATTGTTGTAAACAATGCATTACAACTTGCAGACCCCAATGTTTCTTCTATGGATTTTAAATAATTCATTTCCCAAAGGTTTTGTAAATATGTCTGCAAATTGTTCTTCAGATCTGCAGAAATGAACAGAAATTTCTTTGTCATTTACCAGCTCTCGAATGAAATGATACCTTGTATCAATATGCTTACCTTGTTTGTGAAAAATGTGATTCTTTGACAGTGCAATAGGAGAATTATTTCCATAGACAATTTGGGTTGCATCATTCTGGTCATGCAACAATTCATTCAAGACTTTTCCCATCCACATAGCTTGACATGCAACTCCAACTGTTGCAACATACTCTGCCTCAGTGGAAGATAACGTCACTATGGGTTGTTTCTTTGATGCTCATAGAAAAACAAACTAAAACATATAGAACAAAATTGTTGTAAACAATGCATTACAGCTTGCAGACCCCAATATTTCTTCTATGAATTTTAAACAGTTCATTTCTCAAAGGCTTCATAAATATGTCTACAAATTTTTCTTCATATCTGCAGAAATGAACATAAATTTCTTTGCCATTTACTAGCTCTTGAATGAAATGATACCTTGTATCAATGTGCTTACTCTATTTGTGAAAGACATGATTTTTTGTCAGTGTAATGGAAGATTTATTGTCACAGACAATTTGGGTTGCATCATTCTGGTTATGCAACAAATCATTCAAGACCCTTATCATCCACACAACTTGACATGCAGTTCTAGCTGTTGCAACATACTCTGCCTTAGTAGAAGATAGAGTCACAATAGATTGTTACTTTGATGCCCATGCCACTTCTCTAGATCCAAGACTGAACACATACCTAGATGTGTTTTTTCTGTGATCAATGGAACCTGCAAAATCACTATCAGTATATCCGATCAGCTCAAAGTTTAAACTTGATGTGTATTGAATACCAAAGTCAGTTGTTCCAGCAACATATCTCAGGATCCTCTTTCCTGCTTGCCAATGAGTACTCTTCAGAGTCTCCATGAATTTTGAAATCAAACTTACAACAAACATGATATCAGGTCTGGTTGTTGTTAAGTACATAAGGCTTCCAACTAGCCTCTTATACAAAGTTGGATCAACATATGATCCCTCATCATACTTGCTAAGTTTAATACCAGTTTCCATAGGTGTTGCAGCTGGTTTACAATTCAACATTCTAAACCTTTTCAATACTTCATTTGCATAGTTAGTTTGAAAAATGAAAATGTCATCATCAGATTGATCCACTTCAATTCCAAGAAAATACTTCAGTAATCCTAAATTAGTCATCTCAAACTCTGTTTTCATGACATTTTTAAAATTATCTACAGATGGATTTGCAGTAAAAATCAGGTCGTCAACATACAATCAGACAGACAAAATTTTACCATTCTGGTTTACCTTTGT
This sequence comes from Picea glauca, assembly GCA_000966675.3. Classification (NCBI taxonomy): domain Eukaryota; kingdom Viridiplantae; phylum Streptophyta; class Pinopsida; order Pinales; family Pinaceae; genus Picea; species Picea glauca. The sequence goes on from JZKD02S1636526.1 coordinate 729,270, forward strand.
ATACAGAGTTGGTTCACTTGGACTTCTGTTGAATCCAACACTAATCAAGTACTCATCAATTTTGCTATACCAAACTTTGGATGCCTGCTTCAATCCATACAAGGCTTTCCTCAACTTATAAACTTTATCTATGTGCTTATCAATCTCATAACCTGGAGGTTGTCTTACATAAACTTTTTCTTCCAAATATCCATTCAAGAATGCAAACTTGGCGTCCATCTGATGCACGATCCATCTATTCTGAGCTGCAATAGCTAAGACCATCCTCACTGTGTCAATTCTTGCTATAGGAGCAAATGTTTCATTGTAATCAATACCAGGTTGTTGACTAAACCCATGAGCTACAAGTCTTTCTTTGTACTTTTCAACTTCACCATCTGCATTCATCTTAGTCTTATAAACCCACTTAATTCCAATGCTCTTCTTACCTTCAAGTAAATCGACAAAATCCCAAGTGTTATTTCTTTCAATGGAATCAATCTCCTCATCCATTTATTTTATCCAAACATCCTCTTTAGCAGCTTCATCAAAACTTATAGGATCACATGCCATTAATGCAAAATTTGAAATCTGATCTACTCCTTCTTTCTGGTCATACAATTCTCTTAAGCTTCTAGTCTTTTGTCCTTTAAATCTGTTTCTTAATGAAGCTAAAGTGGGATTTGATTCACTAGTTACCTGTGAATATGATTGATGTCCACCATGTCCATATGGATCACCATGCTCATGAGTTCTAGGCGTTCTAAATTGAGATGGGTTGAAATCTGGTGCTAGCCTTGTTAGACTTCTTGTTCCAGGTGTATGTGCATGTGGAACCAGCTGTCCATCTCCTTCGGCCTGCTCAACTCCATCATCATCTTCATGGGGTAACACAACTCCCTCTGAAATTGATTTGTCAATACTTCCATCCCAGGCTTCATCTTCTTTAAATTAAACATCTTTGTTGATTACATATTTCTAGGTGATGGGATTGTAGAGTTTATATGCCCTAGACTCTTCACTGTATCCAACAAAGATACATCTCTCGCTTTTTTCATCCAACTTCTTCCTCATTTCTGCAGGTACATGCACAAATGAAACACATCCAAAAATTATGAAATGAGAAACATTGCAAGGCTTACCATCCCAGGCTTCCTGAGGTACACGATCCCTCAAAGTCTTGGTCATACTTCTATTCAAGATAAAAAACAAATAAAAGAACCGCATCTCCCCAATATTCATTTGAAAGATGCTTCTCTTTCAACATGCTTCGAGCCATATCCATGATGGTCTGATTCTTCCTTTTAGCCACTCCATTCTGTTGTGGAGTATATCGAGCAGTAAACGTCCTTTTAATTCCATGAAGATCACAAAATTCAATGAATTCATTAAGTTTGAATTCACCTCCTCTGTCAGACCTTGAGATTTTAATGGTTTGACCACTCTCGTTCTCAACCATAGACTTAAACTTCTTTAAAACATCAAAGGCTTCAGATTTCTATTTCAACAAATACAACCAAGTCTTCCTACTGAAATCATCAATGAATGTCATAAAATAAACACAACCAGTTAAACAAGGTGTTTTCATAGGTCCACATAAATCTGTGTGGACAATTTCCAATGGAGCTTTTTCTCTGTAGGAAACACTTGAAACAAATTTATCTCTGCATGTTTTCCAAGTATGCAGCTCTCACAAGAGCTTGCAGGTTGTTGAATACAGGGAAACCCCTTTACCATCTGCTTCTTTTGTAACAAATCTAAGCCACCAAAATGTAAATGACCATATCTCAAATGCCATAACCAAGATTCATCTGAACTTCCATCTTTATAAGCATCCAAAGAACCACTCAAATCATTTCTCATAACAAGTGGAAACATTCTATTCTTGGTCATCTCTACTCTTGCAATCAACTGTTTGCTGGGTAATTTATCATAGATTGTACATACCTTGTTCTTGAAGAACACTCTATACTTTTTCTCCAATAGCTTTCCAACACTAATAAGATTTCATTTTAAACTAGGCACAAAATAAACATCATCAATATTTCTTCTCTGATTATTCTTAGTGTAGACTGGAACTACACCTTTACCATTAACTATAACCTTACAGTCATTTCCCAATTTTACTTCAGACTGAATAGTAGTATCAATAGAAGAAAATAATTCCCTATTACCAGTCATATGGTTACTGCAACCGCTATCCAAAAACCAAATATCATTAGCACTTTCCTGAGTGACATTACAAGTCAAAAACACAGGATTCTGATCATACTCAGACTCATTTGTGATATGTGCAGACTGCTTTCCAACATCTACTTGCTTCTTCCAACATTTGTTGGAAAAATGCCCAAACTTCTTACAATAATAACATTGTACTTTAGATTTATCATACCTCTGATTTTCAGCTTGCTGCCAGGGTTTGCTGCTACTCCCAAATAAATTAGGAGGATTCTGCTGGGACTTCTGCTCAGACTCTGATTTAGCTCTGTTGTTCCTTTGACAAAAAAAACAACCTTCTCTACCATGATTATAAGACCTTCCTCTGCCTCTGCCTCTGGTAACATGCAGTTGGGATTTGAAAGCATTCTCCATTGATCCTTCTTCATATCTAGATATCCTAGATTCATGAGCAACAATAGAACCAGTTAATTCATCAATTTGCATTAGACTTAAATCTTTAAATTCCTCTATGGGAACAACAACATGCTCAAACTTCTTGGGTAAACTTTTCAGCACTTTCTCAATAACTCTTTTATTCTCAACATAATATCCATAATGCTTGACTTGGTTCACAACACTCATTACTTGAGTCATTAAAGTATCAACACTTTCATTATCCTTCATCTTCAGATTTTCGAAATCTCTTCTTAAATTCTGCAACTTGATTGTCTTCACCTTAGACACTCCTTGATAACAGGTTTCAAGAATGTCCCAAGCCATCTTTGAAGATGCAGCATTAGCAATCTTCATAAAAATGGATTCACTTAATCTTTGTTGGATTAATCCAAGAGCTTCATTATCCTTCTTCCTGTTTTCCTTTAGCAAAGCATGGTCAGCATTAGACAGAGCCAATTATGTTGTAGAATCAGCTGGCTCAACATAACCATCAATAACATAAGGCCACAAATCCTGAGAACGCAAAATAGTCCTCATTCGGATATACCAGGAATCATATGACTTCTCGCTTAGGACAAGAACCTGAATCTGAGAACCACTGCTACCAGACGCAACCATTTATAAAAGTTTGAAAGAAATCAAATAAATCTTCACACAGGAAAATAGGAAAGCGAAATTGGGCACCAACAGAAATTATCTACGCTAAAATGAGCAACTGATAGGATGCTCTGCAGGATAGACTTACATCTCTGATACCAAATGTGAAAAAGCAGAGGCTGATCGGTGATCAGGTTTCGTCAATTACAAACGTCGGACACAAAAACAAAAAACAACGCAGATTGTCGAATAGCGAAATGAGAACAAGCTATGGGCCCAGGCAGATCAGGGTTCGAGGTTTGGAAACACCCAACACAAAAGCAAAACAAAACAACAATCGACAAAATGTGAAATGATATCATGCTTTGGGCCCACAACTTTGGTTTCAGAGTTTTGGAAACTAAATAACTCCGTGCACTCCAACAAACAAGTCCCGAATGCAAAATAACAACCTTTTACATAATATGTTTTTAAAATCACGTGCTCCACAAATAAACTCCGAATAAATATAGAACCGGGTTCACAATCGGTAAAAAATAAATAATTACTGCATTTAGTCAAATTGAAATCAAGAAATCATACAAGTTTAGAAACTTAGTAAAAACAAAGTGTAAACAGAGAGAACACCTCCGAATACAAATAACAAATTATCTTCAAAATGCTTTCAAGCTATATATGATTACAATTTTGACTCTGGTATTTAAACAGTAACAAAATGCCCCTTCGATCTTCTAAAAGGTTTAATCAATGGCGGTGATGTTGTCTTCTTGCATTCAAAGGTTTAGGCGGCCACTGTTTAAGCAATGTAAGAAAAAATTAGTGATTGATGCTTAAACCTTGAGTCTTGAAGGGTCAACCCACTGATTCACCATTTTCACAGGGGCGGTGAAATGATTACTTTCTGACAACGAGAAACTGGGTTTTTTAAAGTGAGAAGAGAAGAGTGTGTTCCAAAATCTCTTGGCGCTCTCATATGTCTCTACATGTATCCAAATAATATGGAGTTGGTGTCGCAGATATGTCAAGTCTATGAAGTTCAGGTTGGCCATGAATGAATTGATTTCTTGTTTCGTTATTTGGCAACCACGTCTTGTCACACCTGTTGAATTATATATCTGTTGGTGGGTCACGATGTTTTATATCTTTATAGTTTGGAGTAAACTGCGTGGTTTGATATTTTTGGTGTTTGCAAATTGTCTACCCTATCTATTTGGAGCTTTATAAAATATAAAAGTTTAATGGCAACCTTTGAATTTACTATATAGTCTGTCTCAATATTTGGCATTGTATGGGAAAACATCCAAAACAACAAATTAGCAATTAACTTAAAAAGMTAAGAGACACATAGACAAATTAGACATTGGAAAAACTTTACAACATTTTGAAATGATAATTTTTTTGGAAAAATCTCATAATTTAGTTTTCAATTAATTTACAAATTCGGGATGACTCATTATTCTTAATTAAGGAAAATCAGGTTATTTGGGATGAACTTCTAGTGGTTCTTAAAGGGGTAATGTAATGCTTGGGGAGTCGAGACATATGATTTGGAAAGACAAAACACTATGTTCGATTTAGGGAGGTGAAAGTCTTCTTATGTGATGGAGTTGGTGTTCCTTAGCGCTCTAGCAGGAAAGACGTTGGTCCAACAAACATAAGGAAGCTCAACAACCAGTGCGCCAAGGAGAGCGACAAAGGAGACGTACCACAAACAATAGCCAAGCAAGAGGTTGGACAATCAGTGAAGGCACGACTTGGGTGCCCAAAATGGAAATGAAGAGTCAGCTCAGTGAAAGAGGATATGCTTGGATGCACTCAGCCAACTCACCCAGAGGATGCACACCCTTAGCAAAAAGTTGACCCGAAAGTTAAGTGGACAAGCTTGAAAGGTTGGGTCTCTTCAAGGAAGACAGATGCACCAGTTGGGAGAACTGGGCTCCTACTTATATCCAAGGGAGAGACCAAACGAAGGGGATCCAAGAAGTCATGGAGAGAAAGATTTGATCTGAAATTGGCCAAGTATGGTGGGGATCGCAAGTCGCATGCTCTAAGGAAAGGAAATAGTCTTTTCAAAGATGAAGCATGATGGAGAAAGTTTGGGTTCAGTCTTCTTACTGAGGCAATGAAGGAAGGGCGCACACGTCCATTTTTCGAAGAAGGGTCTTGGTATTTTTGCACAAGTTCTTTGTGTAAATTGAGCGGAAGTTGTCATTGTAAACTTTCTTTATGTGTGGCACCAGCTAGGCTCAACAAACTATTGTTTTGTATTAAGAGTTTGGGTGTTAGGTCGGTTTCGCTGCCCATTTACACATTTCTTGGTTACTATGTATGCATGTTCTTTACTTGTTGTATTGGCTAAGTATAAGAAACACACATAACAAATAAGTAATAAACAAAATTAAGAAGTAAAGAGTAGTCCGGGCCAAGTATGTCGATATGGATTTGTCACCAATTGAACAATTTTAGTGTCACATGATGTTAGGAACATTGGATGATTCTTCCATCCAACCGAAGGTTCACCAACGTCTTGAAAGGTGGTATCAGAGAAAGAAACAAATGACACGTCAGAGAAAACTATGCAACTTGGTTTGGTGCATGGTTTGGTGAGCTTATCAGAGAAGATTCGACCCTTCCCCATTGCTATAGTTATAATAGTTGTGAGGGAGGGGCACACTTGTTGATAGGAAATGTTGTTGTTAAGATACTTATGTGGTGTGAAAAAAGGGTGCACAACCACAAAGTTGCAACAACGATCGCAGATGATATACATGTGCAAAAAGACTGACAGACACATGAGGGAAGTAATGATTGATGACAAACAAATATGAAACTTGATGAAGAATGGTGGATGAGCATGGAAGTAACTGAAAAAATATTAGAGAAGATCAAATTGATCACCGCATGGTGGGATTCACGGGATGAAATATAGAAGACTCTCTCACTATATGAAGACTGCCAAGTCTCAGAGTTAGATTTGTTCAAGGAGGGGAGGCCATGTCCATCGTCGTTGTTGTCACGGAATAGTCGAATTCATATCATGATCCAGATTATTTTCAGCACGAAATGAGAGCGGAGATAAAGAACATAAATATACAAAGATATTGAAAGAGAAAAAATAATATAACATAGATATATCGGAAATATAACAAGAGGCATAGATTTACAATAATACACAATTTCTATTAATGTGCGAAATGTACAGAACTGTAAAAATACATAGTGAAATACTCGCTAGAATGGTGGCATCTTATCTTTGAGAAGAGATGTGTCTACTACTTTCATTCGCAAGAAGATGATTTTACAAAGAGGCTCCAAAGTAATTTTTATCATAAAGGAAATCCAAAACCCTAACCCTGGAAAATGAAAATCCAACAGTTTTGTAGACCCTGTTTTGGGTAGTTTGGTGTATCAACTTCCCAAGGGTGTAACTTTGGCATACGATCTCAGTTTGGGGTGCACGATAGCTTGTTGGAAAGGTATTTTCAAGGAGATTCATTTATGGGGATCAATCATAACTTTATCTATTATTGAGAAGATCGATCCCGAAAAACCTTCATTTAGGCCCTCAAAATGGCCTCGGAAGTTAAAAACTGCTAAAAGTAGTAAATTAACAAAATTGTCAGAAAATTGTTTTGAGCCTATTGGAAAAGGTGGGTGGCCACTGATATCCACCTAGATCAATCCTCCCTCCTTAGGAAGCAATGGTATCCATTACATTGAATGACCGGGGGAGAGGAAAAAGAATTTGTTGAATCTGCATCTTGATGAGATGCTTGCCTTGTTGGAGAATTTGCGCTCCTTAACTTGTTGAAGTTTGTCATGAACATGTGGCTTGAAGGATTGAAAATTTTTAACCAGTATGGCTACATGAGATGCCTGTGTGCAGAAGGAATATTTACACTTTGTTTCAATATTGTCGACCTGCTTCTGTGGGATAGAAGGTGGTTGGGCTGAGGTTGTAGTGGTTGTAGTATCCTTCTACTCAACTTTTGAACAGATTGTGATGAAGCTGGATTTTGTAGTATGAGATACTACCTTGCAGCATTGTTTAGGTGGAACAATAGTCAGGACTAGCTCTAGTATTCTGTAGAGATGACCCCTTATAGAAGCAATGACACTGCGAAGTCGAGACTCATAAACAACATGGGGCTTCCACATATATGATTGGCCCAAGAGAACATCACAGAAATACAGTGGGGAAACATCACATAATACCTCATCCTTGAAGGGTTGGATGTTGTATGACAATCGACAATGTTGGATGACATGAAGATCTCGTCCCCGGCGAAGCCACCCGATGTTGTATGGTTGCGGGTGTGGTTTTATCGACAATCCCAACTGTTTGATTACCTCTGTTGATATGAGGTTCTTCTAGCTTCTGTTATCAACAATAAAATGCAGCGAGGTCCCCTTCACCCACATCTGTGAATGAAAAAGGTGCTCCCCCTCTTCCGGATGAGATGAACAAAGTTCGCTCACACAAGAATTATCCAAAATACTTGGAATATAACAAAGTAATCCATGTAGGACTGTAAATAATATATGAATAGATAAGATAGATATAAGATGATTACAATTGAGAATGAGGGCTCATTTATATACCAACGCAGGGGTGTCCTTTACCAATAGTCATGTCCTTTGAGACATGACCTTTCATTATTAATAATTATTATTTATTAATTATTATGTTATGAATATCTATGATATATGTATATTTAT
>JZKD02S1636527.1:29727-44320 GCA_000966675.3 Picea glauca
ATATTCAAAACCCGAATTTAAAAAAACAAAAACAAAAAAACTTAACAAAATGGCCAAAAACAAAGAAAAACTAGAAAGAAATGAAAAAAATTTAAAATTTCCCCGAAAAACAATAATTTAAAAAAAAATTACATTTTTTTTTGTTAAAAAGAACAGAAAAAAATCCATTCAAGCTGAAAAAAAGAAAATAAAATGAGAAAAAAACTGAAAAAGAATCAAAATTCAATAAAATATTAAAAAAAAACATCTAAAATAATTTTTTTAACAAAAACATTAATATTAACTAAGCTAGAAATTTATTTAATGTTTTTTTTTGAAAATAAATATGTAAATAATATAACATCGTTATAATATATCATTATTATTGTATAATATAACATTGTTATAACATAACAATATTATATTATAATGTTTTTTTTTTTTTTAAATAAAAAGGGGTAGTACCTATCATACTATCAAAAAAGAGTATACAATGACCATTGACGACACCAGCTGTCTTGCCCGAGCAGGAAACCAGGACAACTGAGCGTCCAGTGCCAGATGCCATCTAGTTTTCAAAATGTACATGCGGGTGTCCTGCCCAAGGGAAACCAGGGCTATTAATCTAAATAGTTTCAAAACAGTAGCCATGACTAAACATAAAAAGACTGGGCATTCTAACTAAACTAAGAAACTAGCAAAGACACTTTTGACTAGGAACTTCGGTGAGGCTACTTGCTCGTGTTTGGAAAGTCGTTCCTCCTTTGATGCCAGCCTGCTGGAAGCGAGTATGCCTGTGCACACGTTGGGCACTGTCGCTTTGGAGAACTCTTGGAATAGGCTACGAAAAGCATATCCAGCCGAGAATCCATCCTAGCTAGGCAAAAATCTTGGTCATCCATCAGATTCCAGAGCTCGAAGATGAGCTGGAGATTCTCTATTGCAAGGCCTGGGGGCTGGTCCGACCCCCCACTGTCACTGGAGGCACGCGTGCTGAAGTCTCTCTCTTCACGAGTTGGTGGTCCTGTTGTCGCTGTCACCCCTGTGTTGTCGTCGGGAGGGTCTTCCTCCTCCATAATGCAAGGTGGGAAGAGGTCCTCCGTGGTGGCAATGTGGAGGTTCCCCCGGGTCTCCTCAGGCGGTGGCTTTGTTTCCTCTGCGCGAACGAGTGAGGGGTGGTGCTGCATCGCTTCCTCCAAACTTATCTCCTCTACTATCGCCATGGGTGGCGACCAGGGTTGTTGCTTGCATCGAGTGGTTGCTAAAGCCAACGCCTGTTCGAAATTGCGAATTCTCCTGCGTCTGGATTCAGCCCTGTACCAGGCTGCCCCTCTGCGGGATTTCCCTCTGAGCCTAGGCATGGAGAGGATTCTGGTTCGAGCTCCTGTCAAAGTGGCTGCTTCCCGTCCTGGCTTCGGTCTGAGCAGAATGAACACTGCGAGCGACCGATGTAGAATGAACAATGCGAGTGACTAATGCAACTCGTCCCATTTCATCGCGGCGGAAGCACACCAAGCTGTCATGACTGCCGAGGCCATTAAGGCTGGGTGGTTATTGCTCTGTCCCCTGGTACCCTTCCCTCGCGCGAGAGGGCTCATTGAATGTAAATGGTGGGTGGAGGCCATAGCTTATTTAGTGTTCGGAGGGCGCTCGCCGGTTGATGCCATAAATGGGTGTCCCGATGATCGTCTGCGTGTCTGCCAGCTGTGCGCGTGTCACCCCACCCGGGGAATTTTATATTATAATGTTGTTATAATATAACAATCTTATATTATAACCTCTTACATATCCATGGGACCTGGGCCAGGCCTACAGGGGGCTAGCACGATGCCCGTTATAGCATTGCTTTAATATAACAATGTTATAATTAATATAACAATGTTATAATATAACATTGTTATAATTAATATAATATCATAACATATGTTTATGTTTTTTTAGATATTTATAATATAACATTGTTATAAAATAAATATGAAACTTTATAATATGTTAATAATATAACAATGTTATAATATAACATTGTTATATTATAACAATGTTATAATATATCATTGTTATAATATAATAGCATTGTTATATTATAACAATGTTATAACGGACATCGCGCCAGTGCTTCCGCGGGCCTGACCTAGGTCCCATGGATATGTAACATGTTATAATATAAATTTGTTATATTAAAACAAAGCTATAATATAAGATTGTTGTATTATAACAATGTTATAGTACAAGATTGTTATAATATAACATTGTTATAAAATAAATATGTATAACATTGTTATACTATAACAATGTTATAATATAACATTATAACATATGTTTATTTTTTTTAGATATTTATAATATAACATTGTTATAAAATAAACATGTAACTATATAATATGTTAATAATATAACATTGTTATATTATAAAAATGTTATAATACAAAATTGTTATAATATAACATTATAACATAAGTTTATGTTTTTTTAGATATTTATAATATAACATTGTTATAAAATAAATATGTAACTATATAATATGTTAATAATATAACAATTTTATATTATAACATTGTTATTGTAACACCCTCTGTCACGACAACAAGCTATGTACAACGGGTCATTTTTTTTTTCTAAAATTGCATAAAGAGGAATAAAACATCAATAACATGGCGCTCGAAGAATCAATCACATAACTCAATATCTAACATAACATTCCCAATTTGTGCAGGCAGTCGATAGTTTACGCCAATCTTTGTCAATGATTTCAGGGTGGAATAAAATTTGTTAATTCATCAATCGTTAGTAAATTGAGGATGCACGCAAGGGTTTCTAACCCGTCACATGACTGCAAATGTGAAGGCATAAGGTGAACGACTGCACACACGAGTTGTGTAAGGAAAACTAACGCAAACATAAATCAATCATCTCCTAGAGTTGAGGCGCAAGAGTATCGTCCAATAATTCGTTGCGCAAGATATAAGGTCTGACATTCAAACACAACTTAAAACTTAACACACACAAGTAGACTAAGCCTCTAAATCAAACCTTACATCACTGTTTCGCCGTGCGTGAGGTGTCTAGGGACTATCATCACTTACGCTAAAATTACGCACACCAGAACTCTAGGTACTAATCCAGCTCATCGTCAACATGGACTACCCAAGAAAATCTAAAAAAAAAATCTAAATTGGTGCACGCAACCATCTATTACTATAACTCTAGATACTACAATTTTTGGGTGCTTTGCATATATCCATTATTAGTGGTGCAACAGATTTAATTACTAAGATAGACATCGTCATACAAGGTAACCCAAGTTCATGACCACCTAAAGTGATTCCTTCTTTTAAAAGGGTAACATACCATTATTTAATTTTTATAACAAAGAAGGTGACTACCATCAGTTGTGATTTAAGGGTGAATAAAAGGTGAATGCAAGGTGGCTACCATCATTTATGTTTAGCAAAATGATTTCCATCTTTTAAATTAAAGTGAAATCCATCTTTTACAAATAATTAACCATGAAGGTGAAAATCTCCAAAAAATTATCAAATCGCTGTGAACAATAATCAAGTCAAGAGAATGTCATATCTTGTTTCTATATCTCTATTGATAAATCCTAACCACAGTTCAGATGGCTTCCCAAATAGAAATAAGGCACTTGTTGTCTCTCAGTTTAAATGGTGCACAATTATGGCCAGTTAGCAACCCCAATAAAGATTCGCTGCCATTAAAAACATAGTGGTAAATCTGCCTGGCTCGCTCAACGATCCAAATTGCTGTCTATTATTTACTGTTACAGATCCAATGAATTCGCTACCATACAATCCATATTCATGTCTGTTATTAAGGACACGGTGTCCATTGAAATTGTTGTTATACAATCCATACTCCTGTCTGCTATTAAGTGCACGTATCCAATGAATCGTTGTTAGATTATAACTGTCTAAGAAACTTAGAAAGTCACGAAAACACGCAAGGTATCTCAATATGGACGACTTGATAAGGTGAGTGAATTACTGGGATTAATCATCATATTATTATACTGGATTCACTGTCTATTATGGTGAATTACTCGTTGTATAATACTAGAGTACAAGACTATTGCTGTCAATTATAGTGAACTACTCACTGCCTTTTATAGTATCGTTGTGTATCTAGGATACAACTGTGCAAATACCAATAAGAAATCGCTATCTATTAATTAAAATTTAGGGAAAAACGCTGGTATATATATGCTGTCCAAACAATAAATAAATTCGCTATCATAAATGAATGAGCCATATAAAATCATTATCATAAATATACAAGCCCTAATAATGCAGACCAACTAATGATAAACACGCTAACTTATTAAAGGTATGGATCGCTACAATGTTTAAACAATAATAAATTGCTACCATATTAAATTGCTCGAGACCGTAAACAATATTAATCGCTGCAATAGTTAAACAACATTAAATTGCTACCATGTTAAATCACAACCAGACTGTAACAATATTAATCGCTACACATAAATTTGTTCCACCCTCCATTCAATGTATAAAATCGCTGGCCTTATAGTATAAACTTGCTGAACTTAAATGTTAAAAAAAAATGCAGTCTTTAAAGAAATTTCGCGGTCATTTGATAGTATAATTTCACTGCCATTAAATGTTAAAAAAACACAGTCATTCTACAGGTAAATTCACTGCCATTGAATTTATACAACTCGTTGTCCAAAAATTATAAAACGTTGTCCTTTAGCAAGGAAAAATGATATCACCATTAATATAATCGCTATCAAGGTAAAAGAAAAATGTAACCACTAGTAATGTATGTATAAAGTAGCATCCAATATATACATATCTAAATCACCCTCCATTAAAAATCAATTGCTAACCATTAAAATTAGAATTGTTGCATATAACTCGTTGTTCAATAAATACAGGCAATGCGGAGTTTATATGAAACTAAGAGTAAGAACACAGAGTAAATATAAGAAACTCAGAGATGAATTGAATTCACATAGTTAAATTCTAAGTTGATTATGTGCAGGGATAAATGGAACGCAGAGGTAAAATTTGTGGTCGAGTGTATCGAAAACTCCAAGTATAATGCTAACATAATAATAAAACGCAGAGTTAAGTTGCCAGGAATGTGTTACAACACAGAGTAAATGAAGGAGCTGTGGTGCCAACCATGAATACAATTTGCTAAGGGTAAGATGCCAAGAAGAGTGGGTTGAATGCTGGGTAAGTAAGGGTGAAACACAGAGAATAATACACACAGTTTTCAGATGCCAAGAAAATTTAGGATGCAGAGGTGTTATAACATGCACAAACCATTGCAAAGTTGAAGATAAAAACACAGAGATAAGAAGGGGTAAACAAATGGGCAAAAATATCTTTCGCTCATCATCCCCACACAAAAAAGCAGGGCATTAGGATCTATAGGTATATTAACACCGAAGTGATGACCGTCGATTCGGCTCCTGGTTGACTTCTCAGGCATGGGCTGATGATCTAGGTATGAGGACAAAGTAAAGCACAAACTCTTCACAATAAATCAATAAAACCAATAGGACAGTCACATCATTCAGGGATCTATTGCCAAGGGAGTCAATTCAACCAGCGAGCTTAAGGCTATGGTGAATTTAAGTTCTCGATAAAAATGCTAATTTAAACACTTTCTTTATACAATTGAAGTATAGAAATGGAAGCGCAAGATCAATATTAATCTACCATTCAATAAAATCATGCGTAACGTATCCCAAGTCAGCCACTCCGATTCGTTGTCCTACGTGCTCCGTCCCACTCCCGCTTGTCGACCACTGTGATTTCACTGGTACCTCCCAGCCAATTCCAGGGGTACTCTTCTTCCCCCTTATCCCCCCGAGCTGCAAAGGGACCACACACACTAACCAAAGAACAACTAGCTCCCAGCTTACCTCGCAAGGTCGAGCTACCACTCCTCACCGAGCTGGGTATCCCAACTCCCACAAGATAAGTCATTCAAGTAAAAAATCATGCAGCATAACATTACACATAAAGGAAGAGATCCATCCTCCTCCTCCTCCCTCCTTTATATAGAGTTTCTAAGTGATTTCTTTCCCAATTTCTCATTTAATTTATTTTTCAATAATTTAATTCAGAAATAACTTCCCCCGTACACATGCACCCATCCCCTTAGTTGCACCAGAATTTAATTTCATTAATTATTTAATTAATCCTATTTCCCTCACCCACCTAAAATCATTCCTARAATCACTCCTAGGTGTCYGCATATTCCCTTACACATTTTAATGACTTACACCCTTACTAATTTCCTAGTTGAGTTCAATTTAGAAAGTTCTTAAAGGCAAGATTCCTTACTAARATAGTCATTCTACTTTTTTCTTATGTTTCGCTTTTAATTTATGTTTCCCCCTTTTCCCCTTAGTTTCATAATTCTTTTAAGTTTCCCTCTTTTCCCTTTTTATCKAAAACTAAAATTAGCAAGTGTAGAAAATTACCCCTTTCCCCTTTTTCCTTTTTATTAATAAATTTTAATTAGCATGTGTAACAAAACAATCATTTCCATTTTAAAATTTTAATCCCTCAAAATAATTTGATTTAAATAAATTAATTGAATTTCTTACCCCTTTCTCATCATATGTTTAATGATTATTATTATTATTATTATTATTATTTTATTTTATTATTATTAATTTGTTTTTTACCACAAGTATCACTTAGACCTAGATTTTATTTTCTTAGGCTGGGTGACATTTTATTAGGGAAATTGTTTTTAAATATTTCTTATCACATTATTTGTTCTAAGGCCATATAGGTTTATTCACTTATTAATTAAAATCGCGACGTGGCCTTCAGGACACACTAGGTGTTCCAAGGGTGCCACTCGCCTCATTCTGTTTCCCTTCCACGACGTGCCCTTCAGAACGAACTACGTGCTCCAAGGGTGTCATTCCTCTCTTTTCATTTTTCTTGTGCAACGTGCCCTTCAGGATGCACTACGTGCTCCAAGGGTGCCACTCACATGTTTCCATTTTTCTTGCGCGACATGCCCTTCAGGACGTACTACGTGCTCCAAGGGTGCCACTCACCTCTTGACTGACTTGGTAGACATCAAAACTCCTGGAGTCAATACTCCGCCAGGTGATCTTGTGGGAGACTAAGGGCCTCTAAGGAATAAGTCCCTTTCCTTATTGCTCACCCTTTATAATTATCGTGAGTGATTGTCACAGTTTTCCCTCATGACATTACGAGTCTTCTTGAACTAGGTAATCGTTAACCTATAGTTCGAGCCACGACGGGAGTGCTAGTAGGCTGTGGTAGGGCTGTTGTCCACACCTCTCCCTTAATGTGTTTGGTAGTCCTGCGTGACCCCTCTACTCCACATGTGAGTCTAGTCGGCAAGCTATTATCAGCCTACATCATCAACAAATCATGTTAGAAATAAAATCCATAACCATAACATCTAATTAGATGCACCTATGTCATATATACAACAATAAAACCCTAATAGTCCACTCCATGACTCGATCCAAAGTCTAAGGGTTTCATCGATGCCTCTGCATCCTCGAGGTCCAAAATCCTGCACACTCAGGAGAACCGAGTCAATAGCACCTATCTATATCAATACAACAAAATAACATGTCATCATATCCATAATGCCTCAATATCATAATCAAATGCCCAATAGTATAATAATATGGATCACTTGCAAGCAAGTGTCCTCAAAGAATAAGTTCGCTCAATGAGGGCAAGAGCGGGATGTTACAGTTATATTATAACAATGTTATAACATACATCACACCAGCCCCTCACCGGCATGACCCAGGTCCCAAGGATATGCAACAGGTTATAATATAAGATTTTTATATTATAACAATGCTATAATATAATATTTTTATATTATAACAATGCTATAATATAATATTTTTTTATATAACAATATTATAATATAAGATTGTTATAATATAACATTGTTATAAAATAAATATGTATAGCATTGTTATAATATAACAATATTTTTTTTTTGACAAAAGCGAGTAATGGAGCTTATAATAGAAAAACAACGGCAAACCACTGGTTCAGTTACAAAGGAGTCTAGAACAACAACACTAAACTGTGGACTCTAAATTCAAACTTAGACACCTGGTGTTTGGCTACTACAAAATGCCAACACACAGAGCTAATTACATCGACCAGACTAGCCGTGAGACGACTTCCTGATTACTTTGGACCGTCCTTCTTGGGCTGGTTCCTATCTAGCTTCCATTCCTTATTCATTTGCGCCATCTGTTGCTCCAGACTACTGACCCTTTCTTCAAAATCTCTCTTTGGATCTTTCAGATCCTTTCGCAGCATCCACAATTCTTCACACATGCTGGATTTGGTGTGTATGATATTGTTCTCCAACATTTCCATGCGCCTCCCTACTTCACTGTCTAGATTTTGGAGGAAATCATCCAAATTGATCAGTTGACTCCGGAGCTTCTGCAAGTTTTCCTCCAATCCTGTGATTCTCTCCTCCATCGTGGGCTTGTTCCCAGATCTTGACGCCATCATTTCTGCCTTTGTTGGATTGCTGCTACTTCTCAGATTCACCCTACCTCTGTGTGCTCTACCTTTTCTTGGCTTCCTTCCAGACTTACAGATGCTCCTGACCTTCGTTCCTACCTTCCTTACGACTTGATTTAAAACATGAATCCTCATGGTCGCGTCCCCCAAGTGATATGCTAGATCTAGGCAGTATGGGAAAATGCCAAATTTCAACGGCCAAATGATGATTGGATCCATCAATCTTGACGTGCTTGTGCTTTCTGACTATGGGGAAGTTGTCCTTGCTCCTTTGTTGTCACATCTATCCCCTTTGCCAGCTCACCCTTCCGTTCCACTTCTGGAAATCATGGGATATCCCAGATGGTCGTAGCCCCGTTGAGAAGCATGAGGCCTTTTCTCAAGAGGGTGCCCTTGTTGGCCTCTGCATCTGCTGCAACATTATTTCCTCGGAGGATGTGATACAATTGGTAATTCCAGAGTTTTCCTAGGAGAATATGGATTTTGTCTAAAATGTGTTGGAGACTTGCATTTGTGACTTTGGTGCAAAGAATTAAGGCTTGGATTATAATCCTCGAGTCCCCTAGAATGACCAGATCCCAGACATTTTGAGTTATATCTTGATTAAGCCCTTGCCAGAGGGCGAGAGCCTCTACTCTATTGTTGGTTTCAATGCTAAGACCCCAGGCATAACTGAGGTTTGTGAGTCCGGTGGGGCTTACCAGGGTTCCTCCTCCCCCTGTCGTTCTCAGATTCCCTTTGGAGGCCCCATCAAAGGAGAGAATATAACTGTTCTTCACTCTTTTCCACTCTTCCAGTTCTTTCTTTTCTGAGTTCCCAATTTTGAGGGAGCGGAGTGTGATGTAAGTGTTGCTGATGATCTTGGAGGTTGAGATGCTCAATCAATCATTCCTCTTCCCTTTCTAACGACCTTGCGTTTGTTTCCTTGCAGAAGTGAGGGGCACTTTTGCTGAAGACGGCCTTAATCCTTGTGGCTACTTGAGCTGGGATACTTTAGACTTCCCTAAATAACCGATTATTTATTTCAATCCAGATCTTCCAGAGGATAAACTTTGGTAGCGTTCTCTAGAGGCCAGTGAGATGACCTTGTTTGGCTGTCTGAAAGGGACATAGAGAGTGCCAATTCTGGAGCAGGGTGTTGGTTTCATGAGGAAGAGCTGGAGCTAAGGCCCCCGGTCCAAGAGATAACTGCCAGACCTCCATGGTGTAGGGGCATCCTAGTAGAAGGGGGTTAGTAGTCTCCTCTTCTTGACAGCAAAGGGGGCACCTGGAAGGCCCTTCCCAACCTCTTCTTCTCAAGTTTTCTCCTAAGAGGATGCCTCTGTGTGCCAATGTACAAATAAACATATCAATCTTCGGTATTGACTTGGTTTTCCAATTAGCTTTCCAGATTGTTGGTTCTAGGGGAACGTGGGTGATTGCTGCTATGTGGAGATATCCTACTGTTGTAGAGTAAGTGCCAGAGCATTGTCCCCATCCTCTCTTATCTTTTTTCCTTTTCTTTAAAGGGGATTTCCCTTGCAGCCAACTCTTTAACATTTCCCATTCTTCTTCGAGCTCTGGGGGGAGATTAGCAATTCCCCAGCGAAGCCAGGACTAGTTCTCATCATTTTCCCAACTTGAAATATCCCATAGGCTATATAACTTTTGGAGATGCATCTAATTTTTAAGTCGCATGAGGCCTTGCTTTGTGGATAGTGGGGGTTCTCCCAGGACTGAATCTTCCCAGATGTTGATTTCTTTTCCATTTCCTGGTATCCAGGTGAGTTGAGAGTTAAAATGCTGCATAGCTTTCTGGCAAAGGGAGAAAATTGGGGAGCCTTTGTCCACTTTTGTTGGTCTTTCTAGACTTTTTTTCCTTGGCCCTCGATAGTACTTCTTCCATAAATATTTTTTTCTCCAGGTGGGATTCCCGGAGATTATGTTCCATAAAATCTTTGCATCCAGGGCTAAATTTTGGATTTGGAGGTCTTTGAATTGGAGGCCCCCTTCTAGATAGGGCTTGGCTATTTTTTCCCAACTTATAAGATGCAACTTCCTTTATGACTGCTTCCCTTCCTCCCAAAGGAAATGCCTAAGCAGAGCTTCAAATTTTTGGATGGTGGTTCTAGGGGACAAAAGGAGGGAGCTTTGATAGATAGGAATGTTGGCTATCATAGCTTTGATAAGGACCACTTTGCCCACAAGATTAAGCCAATTTGTTCCCCATGAGTTAATTCTATGTTTGAGCTTTTCTAATAGCTGGTTCCAATGTGAGGCTTTTGGGGTGGATTTGAAGATTGGGACTCCTAGGTATTTGAACTCATCCCAGGTGGTGCAGTCTTCCATACCCAAAAATCTTAAGATCTCTAGCATTTCCCTTGGGGTAATGTTCCACCCATAGATTCTTCTCTTAGTCATGGTAATAAGACTGCATGAGATTTCTGTATAGATGTCTAATTCCTTTTTGAAATTCCTACTAGTAGCTGTACTCACCCCTCCTAGAAGCAGCGTGTCATCTGCAAATTGAGCATGGTTGATATCCTTTACCCCCGTGGCAATTCTTAGGCCAGAAATATTGAGATGCATTTGAACAAAGTCTAGCTGGAGGCTAAGGACAGAGGCTTGGATGGCATAGAGGAGGGGGGATAGGGGACAACCTTGCCTGAGGCCTCTGGAAGATTGAAAAAACTTAGTGGCTCACCCATTTAATAGAGGGGCTATCTAGGGAGAGCCGATATAGGCTTTAATATAGTTTATGAAGGAAGGGGCGAAACCAAACTTTTCCATAACTTTAAACAAAAAATTATGTCTTACCCTATCAAAAGCATTTTCCAGATTGAGCTTGATTATCATACCTTTGTCTTTGCAGCAGATGCTTGAGTGCAGAGCCTCCTGAACAAGGATTATATTTTCCACTATGTGCCTACCTTTTACGAACCCTCCTTGATTTTCTGGGATAATTGTAGGGAGAATATTTTTTATTCTGTTGGTTATTATTTTGGTGAGGATTTTGTAACTGGTGTTGCAGAGGGAGATTGGATGAAACCTATCGAAATTGGTTGCACCTTTTTCTTTAGGAATGAGAGAAAGAAAGGACGAGTTTGTTTCTCCTCCTATCTTGACGCAGGTTTGGGATTTCTTGATGAGTTTTGTGAGGTCGGATTTGATGATGTACCAACTGTGTTGAAAAAATCTTGCTGTAAAACCATTAGGGCCAGGGGCTTTGTCTAGATGCATTTGATTTAAGTCCTCTTTTATTTCTTGTTGATCTACTGCCTTGATTAGATTATTGTTGACATTTTCCTGAATGAGGGTCGGGATAAGAGAGAGAGAGGATAGAAGGTGGGGTCTAAGACAGAATTCCGAGTCTCTTAATAAAGGGATTCAAAAGTATTTACAACAGTCGATTTGATGCCATCAAAATCTGTTATGGTCTAGTTGCGGAGTTGGATTTCCGTGACATTCTTGAACTTCTTACGAGTCTCTGCTTGCTTGTGGAAGAATTTGGTGTTTTTATCCCCATCTTCTAGCAAAAGGCTCCTAGATTTTTGTTACCAATACTTTTCTTCCTCTCTACAAGCTTAGTGCCAACTCCTTTGCAACTTAACCTCCTGCTGTAGGTTTTCTTGGGTGATTTCATGATCTTCCATTCCCAACTGGTGGATTTCCAGCTGTCTTTATGCTTCCTAGCAAGCAGAGATGGGACTTGAGAGAGTTTTTGCCCAGGTCTTAAGTGTTGCCTTTAGTCTTCTGAGCTTTTCTTCCCAAACAAAAAAGGGGGAGCCTTTCACTATTCCATTCCAGATTTTGGTGACCAGATCTGGGAAGCTAGCTTCCTGGAGCCACGCCAGGTTGAATCTAAAGGGGATTGGGCCTAGATTATTATCAAGGGAAATGTCCAGGGTGATTGGCTTATGGTCAGGTACACTATGAAGAAGGATGATAGAGGACAATGTGAGGCCCAGTAGCATAAATGTGCTTTGGGCTAAGAACCTGTCTAGCCTTGCTGCAATATGCCCCGGTCCAACCCTCTTGTTGGACCACGTGTACTTCCCCTTTAGTGGGCTGTATATCCTCCAATTCCTAGTTTGAAATGATATCTTCTACCCATTCCCTTGCTGGGTCTCGAACAATAGATCCTCCTTTTTTCTCGCTCACTGCGAGTGTCAGATTAAGATCCCCCCCAAGGATGATATTTTCCAACTCGTTTTGAAGAAGGAAATCCTTTAGGGTATCCCAAAAGATTTTATTTTCCTCCAGAAGGACATGCACATAGAGATTGAAAAGACTTACCTGTCGGCCAATATCAAGGTGGAGGAGATTGGTAAAGATCCAATGTTTGCATGTATCATATTTGATGAGATTGTACTTCTTTGAGTTCTAGAGTGTGCCTAGACCTCCTGAGGCACCTATTGCGCTTTTTGCGATTCCTTTGCTGGTATTCCAAAGAGCTTTTTTTTTGCTTAGGAAGTCTTGTCCTTCCATCTTAGTTTCCTGGATTAGGAGGATTTCAGATTTTGAAGATCTGATGATATCTTTAAGTGCCTCTTCCTTTATCTTACTGCCGAAACCCTTGCAATTCCAGGAGGTTAATTTCATAAATTACCTGAGGGGGAGTTGTGGGCTCCTTGGGGGGCCCTGGATTGTTTCCGCATCTACCTGACACTGATCAACTGTCTTATTGTTGGCTGCTATCTGCTCAAGACATCTCTATAGGTCTCCTTTTCTCTTTCAACTTTCTTTGTTTTCCTGCCTCTGGTTGGTTTTTTTGAAGTGATGGTGGTGTTGATTTCTTCTTCGCTATTGCAATCTAAGGAAACCTCACCTTCCTCCACTTCTGGATCTTTTATTTTTTCGTTCGAATATTTTCCTCGATCCTGCTCCCTTTCTTGCAGTGGCTCTTCTCTGGTTTCTGGGATAGGGTCTCCATGCTCTGAGTTCGCTGTTGGGGCTTTCTGAGGGACTTCCTCTGCTACTGTCCTTATATGCTCCGGGTCAGGTGCCATACCACTATTTTCTATCTCTGAGTTTTTTCTTTGCTCCTTGGGTTGTGTCGGGACTATCTTTTCAGGTCTTAGGGATTTTTCCTTTGAGGAGGGTCTCCCTCTTCTACGTTGCTGCCAACCTTTGTTAATGTCTTTTTCCTTGCTGAGGTCTTTAGGGAAATTCCTTTGAAAGTGGCTGTATTCATGACACCCCCTGTTACGCATCAACATTACTCTCTTTGATAAGTGTCTCAAGTGTCCTTTGATAAGTGTCGCATGTTGATCACAACTGTCACAAGTGTCGCATGTTGTTCTCAAGTGTCACAAATGTCAAGCAAAGCATACTACCATGATGACGACACTAAGGAGACACTTAGAAAACCTAAAAATTTTGATTTGGAAGAGGAGAAATGAGTCAGCAGGCTCATGAACCCTTTTCCATATGAAAACACTAAAAAAACTAAGCTTTTGAAGGAGAGCGCTCCCCTATACCTCTTCTGGGAGAGCTGGCACTCCCCCTTACACTGTCTAGGAGTGTTATAAATATCCTTTGGCCCTTTTGAGGGAGTGCTAGTGTCTTTAGGAGCGTTGGTGCCCCCCTTAAGCTTACTAGGGAGCGCTACAATGCTCTGATGGCCCTTTTAAGGGAGCACTATCTATTTTAGGTAGCAGTTGAGTTGTTGAGATGAATGGGGGAAGGATATTTTCATTCTTAGAAGGTAGTTGAGCTCGGATCCCTAGACCATCCATGATCTTAGGGCAGATCCTCAACTAAAGGAGGAAAATCCTCACCTTCCCCAAGGATATCTCAAGCTGTTAAGCCTCTCCAAGGCTATATAAACAAGCTTTCTCATGGTGAAAGAGGACAGGAAAAGAGAGAATCACACCAAACTTATGATATTATAAGTGGTGCTGGAACAGAGATATTTTGGAGGTAAGAGACCTATGATCTCATAGGGAGAAATCAGTGAAGCTATCGTCATTCGGATCGTGGATCTTTTGAGCAAGGGGTAGACAAGGAGGACTTGACGAAACTGCTGCAATTCATCCATGGCTGTAAGCAATGTTTTGTCCTCATTAATATAATTTGCTTGGCCT
>JZKD02S1636527.1:64198-78303 GCA_000966675.3 Picea glauca
GCATATGATATGCGCCAAAAATTTCCATTTTTGTTTGATAGATAGACTTATGATACTATTATACACATTGCATCGACACTTATATACTGTGAAACTTTGGGACAAATTTTAAACCAAGAGGGGGTGTATGTGACATCCCGCTCTTGCGCGCACTGAACAAACTTATTCTTTGAGGACACTTGCTCGCAAGTGATCCAGATTAATATACTTTTGGGTATTTGATTTATGATTATGAGGTGTTATAAATTGATGACATGTTATTTGGCCGCATCGACATAGACAGGTGCTATTGACTCGATTTTCCTGAGTGTGCAGGATTTTGGACCTCGAGGATGCAGAGGCATCGATGGAACCCCTTGGACTCCGGATCGAKTCAGGGAGTGAACTATTGGGGGTTTGATTGTTGTATATTTGACATTAGTTCATTTGATTAGATTATATGATTATGGATATATTTATGACATGATTCGTTGATGATGTAGGCTAATGATAGCTTGCCGACCAGACTCACATGTGGAGTAGAGGGGTCACACATGAATACCATAGATGTTGAGGGAGAGGTGTGGAAAAAAGCCCTACCATAGACTACTATCACTCCCTCTATGGCTCGAACTGTAGGTTAATGACTACCTAGTTTGAGAAGACCCACAATGTCATTAGCGCCGACTGCGACAGTCGCTCACGATGATTCTAAGGGGCATGCAATAAGGTAGGGGCCTTATTCCTTAGAGGCCCTTAGTATCCCACAAGATCACCTAGAAGAGTATTGACTCCGAGGGTTTTTGATGTCTACCAAGTCAGTCAAGAGGCAAGTGGCACCCTTGAATCACGTGGTGCGTCCTGAAGCGCACGTTGCTCAAGGAAAATGGAAAGAGGCGAGTGGCACCCTTGGAGCACGTGGTGCGTCTTGAAGGGCACACCACATTTTTAATTAATAAATGAATAAACCTAGATGGAATTAGGACGAATAACATGATAAGAAAAATTTAAAATAATTTCCCTAATAAAATGTTGCCCAGCCTCGAAAATTTAAAATCTAGGTCTAGGTGAAACTTGCGGTAAAAGAAGAATATTTTCATAAAATAAAAAAAATAAAAAATATATATATAATAATGATAATCATCATTAATCTTGTGACAAGAAGGGGGTAAGCAATTAAATTGATTTATAAAAATCTTTTGGGATAAAATTTAAAAAAAGGGGAAATAATTGTTTTACTATATTATGCTAATTAAAAAAAATATTCATTAAAAAGAAAAAGGGAAAAGGGGTAAGTTTCTGCACATGCCTTTTTGAGTTTAAATAAAAAGGGGAAAGAGGGAAATCTAAAATAATTAGGAAACTAGGAAAAAGCGGGAAACATAAAAAGAAAGGGKAAACACAAGGAAAAAGCAGAGAGTCTAACTTAGTAAGGTATCTAGCATTAAAGAACTTTATAAATTAAACTCAACTAGTAAATTAATAAGGGGGAAAGTCATTAAAACTTGTAAGGGAATATGGGGACACCTAGGAACGATTCTAGGAAGGATTTTAGGTGGGTGTGGGAAATAGGGGTAATTAATTAATTAATGAAATTAGTTTATGGAGGAATGAAGGGGATGAGTGACATATGTACGAGGAGGATTTTTATGATTTAAATTATTAAACATTAAATAAAATGGGATTTTGGGAAAGTAAGGGACTTTGAAACTCTATATAATGGAGGGAGGAGAATGATGATGGATCTCTTCTATTTTGCATAACGTTACGCTGCAAAAATATATACTTGAATGAATTATCTTGTGGGAGTTGGGATACCCAGCTCAGTGAGGAATGGTAGCTCAGCCTTGCGAGGTGAGTTGGGAGCTAGCTGATTCTCTGGATAGTGTGCGTGGCTCCTTTGTGGCTCGGGGGGCTAAGGGGGAAGAAGAGTACCCCTAGCATTGGATGGGAGGTACTGGTGAAGTCTCATTGGTCGGAAAGCGGGAGTTGCATGAAGCGCGTGGGACATCAACTCAGAGCGGGTGATTTGGCAACAATACACTTCCTTTATTTTTACATGGTATATTGTTAGTATGATTTATGCTTTTAGATATGAATGTTTAATTGGGTAAGGAAAATGATTGTCTTAGCATTCTAGTTGATGACTGAAATTTTCCCATAGCCTTTAGCTTGATGATTGATTGTCTCCCATGGCCTTCGATTCCCAACATGTCTTGACCACCCTTTGGTTTATTGATTTGTGATTATTGCAGTTGTTTTTTCCTTTTGTCCGTAGCTCATTAGTCCTTGCTTGAGCAGTCGGCCATGAGTCTGATCTACGATCATTGCTTCGACGTTAATAGACCCATGGATCTCAATGCCCTACTTTTCTGTGCGTGGATGATGAGCGAAGGATGTTCCTGTCAGTTGTCTACCTCTGTTGTTTGTCCTTGGCTGATTGTTGTCTTGCGCCTTCTAGCAAAAGGTACCTTTGCGTATGGATTTCTTTGCATCCTTGTTGGTTTCTCTCTGCGCTTGTTTTTTTACTCTACGCCTTAAGGGATTAACCTTGGATTTTCTCTGCGCTTGGGCTGATATAAGCTCTGTGATCATTTCAATGACTTTTCCCATGGATATTTGTGTTTCTCTTACTATTGTCTGCATTTTTTTTTTATGCGTCTACATTATTACACTAATCCCAACACTTGTTTGGTTTATGGAATGCGATTACATTTTACTGACTGCTATCCAAAGAACTATTCTAATATCCACAATGATTTGACTATCTAAAAGGAATTTGTTTCTCAGAAGAACTTTTACCTTTCAGAAATGATATAATATGTACAGTTGATGCATCATTGAGCTGTAGATACCTTACGTTTTTATTTTTCTATGATATTGAATCGAACCAGAATGTCTTCTTTTTATTGATTGGTCTGTCTTCTCATTACCTCTCACTAATAATCACTTTTATTCCTTTATTTCCTGGGATGGGTGGTACAACAATTTGCATATTAAATGGTGGTAGCAATGCGATTTCCTTCTGGTGTGTTTTTGTACAATGATTTTCTTATTTAAATAATGATAGCAATGAATTTTCTTTTTGGTGTGTCCCTGTACAACGATTTTCATATTAAATGGTGACAACAATGCAATTTCCTTCTAGTGTGTTTTTGTACAGTGAGTTGCTTATTTAAATAATGATAGCAATGAATTTCCTTCTAGTGTGTCCCTGTACAACGATTTGCATTTTAAATGGTGATAATAATGCAATTTCCTTCTGGTGTGTTTTTGTACAATGAGTTGCTTATTTAAATAATGATAGCAATGAATTTCCTTCTGGTGTGTCCATGTAAAACATTTTGCTTATTTAATGATGACAACAAGGTAATCCCTTTTGGTGTGTCTCTGTACAACGGTTTTTCTTATTTAAAGATGACTGTGTTGTTGCTTTAAGACCATGATTTGCCTTAAATGTTGACTGCATTTGTTGCTGGAATGACCACGATTTGGATCACAAATTTTCCATTAAATGTTGACTGCATTTGCTGCTGGAATGACTACGAGTTTTCCTTAAAAGAGTGACTGTGATTTTCCCACTTATTAGCCTAGCGATTTTCCTTTTGGAAACTACAATTGTTACCCTTCTCGGCGATTTCCCATTTAATACCTGTATGTTCATCTAATTCGTCTATTACTCTTTATTACCTATGTTTCATTAAGACTGCAATTCCTTAATTTCCATTTACTACCTACATTCCATTTAATGATGACGTTTTTTTTTCCACAACAATTGATTTAGCATTTGTATTGGATAGCTTCTCCCTTAACCGCCTTTGATCAGTACAACTTTTAAGTTGATTTGACAACCCATGTATAATGTACACAATAGTTGCAGCAAAGGAAATTGTATTTACTTGATACAACAAATGATTAGCATATTTAGACAACCTCTTCATTTGTTTAGACAACCCTTTAACTAATTGAGAACAGTGTTGTCCTTTAGATTTAACATTGATTAAATTTACTTTTCAGTAAGAAAGTAAATTTGGTTATAGTGTTAGCATTGACCTAATTAAGTGGGCTAAATTTGATTTTCATTAAGGTTAAATTGATGATACATTGATGACAATTTATAAATTAATGTCGCTAACAAGCGTGATCATTGAAACTCGTACATTGATACTGTTAATGAATGTTTAGGAGGTTAATTGCTAAGCGGGATTGTATTTAGTGATTAATTTTGGATTGCCAATTTAGATTGTCTTTAATGTTAAATTAAATTGACGTATATTGACTTAATTGCAATTTAGACTTGTTGAAGTTAATGTTAATATAAAATTGTAAATTGTGACTAATTGAAATTTGACTTACTATTAGATTGGTAATCGATGTTAATTTAGATGGTTAGTATTGAATATTTTAGATGTGATTAATGTTTGGGTTGTTGATGAAGTCTTGTGTTGGTTAGTGTCTTCCTTGCGTCATCCTCTTGCATCTTGTCGACCTATTGTTGGGGTGTGGGTGCAGTCTTGTGTCAATTGTTTTGCCTCCTAGCGTGTCGGATTTTTCTAGAGTCCTCGGTCTAGATAGGATGTGTGGTGCCAAGGTTATTGACACATCTGTCACCTAGGGACAACATGATTCCTGAGGAGGGGATCATGGTGTGCCCTATTGGATAGCATCAAACGAGAACTTGGTCGGAGTCGGTGCGATTTGTGTGAGTGTGGTCGAGCGTTGTAAGTTGCTTTTGGTGCATGGGTGGAATGCCTTCATGCATTTGGTTCACGTGCCTTGAGGTTGTAGTATTGTTCTTCAAGGCCGTTGTGTTGGGAGGGGGATGTTGTCGCTAATCTTGTAGGCGTGTCTTGTTTGCGTCGGGTGGGTAGTTGTTCCTCCTTTTTATTCTACGCATGTTTCACCCAGTTTCCCTTGTGCCTGTGGGTGGTGCAATAGTAGCTTGTTTCTTGGACTGCGTGCTTGCGTTCGTCATCAGTGGTGTGGTTAAATTGTTTTCGTCGTCACCTTCTTGCCTAAAAACAAAAAAAAATTGCACTTCTGCTTCTCTTGTAGTCGTAACGAAGAGGGGTCGTTATAGGATTGAGCTGGCTACAGTGGTGGAGGAAAATCAAGAGGAGGCTTTGGAAGAGGCATAGGACTAGTGGTATGCCATAATTTTCAACAAACAAGACACTATTCAAGAGAATTTCCACTTCCACCCATGACGTGTATGTATTGTCACGCATTAGATCATGACACAAAAGAATGTTCGACACTATTAGGGAAGATCCAAGAGAAGAGAAATCAGAACAATCAGAATGTTCAGTGGATTCTGATAGAAGTGAGGGATGAAGGAAGAAACATCAACATAGTTATGTGGGGAGCAAATAAAACAAGAAATGACACAGTAAGACAAGATCCAACACAACACCAATGGGTGAAGAAGAATGTTGAACCAAAGAAGAAGTTTGATGCACATAACGAAAAGGAGATATTCAAACAGACTAGACAAGAATTCATGAAGCCAAACATTGCATCAACATCAACTGTGCAGTATAATAAGGAGGTACCAACATACTAGATGCCTCCATCGTTGGATCACACCGAAGAAGCACATCCCCTGGGACAAGTAAGTATGATTAAGGGTTTTTTTCAATCCTGTGTTAAAATACTAAATGATCCATCCTCTATTAAAATATTACAAAATATGCTGGAAATATGTAGCATAGAGGCATAGGGAAATCTAGAACAAAAAATAGTTAATCATCTGCATACAAGAAGGAGAACAAACAGAGAATTCAGACTAAACACCAACATTGGAGATTTCAACATGGGAGATATTATACTGGATTTAGGATCCGAAGTAAATGTGATACCTAAGAATACATGGAAATGTATGGGAGAAACCACATTAGGATATTCACCTGTTCAACTGAAACTAGAAAATCAACACATAGTTCTACCAATTGGAAGACTATAAGGAGTGACATTAGATCTAGATGGAGTGCGCATTGAAGCCAACTTCAAAGTGCCAACTTCGAAGTAATAGAGATAGTGGATGGAACAACACCTTATCCAACATTGCTTGGCTTGGATTGGGCATTTGAAAATTAGGCCATAATCAACTTAAAGACAAAGAATATTCCATTAGAGTTAGGAGAATATAGAGTCATTGCACCGTTGGACCCATCAGAAGGGGAAAGGTTTGTAGAACCTACTTGCTTAGACCTGGAGCAAATTGACCAGTTGTAGAGAACAACCACGTGAGAGGAATATTATGTGAACCCAACTGCAAATGGGGTACTCAGTTGGAGAAGCATCACCTCATGTGTGTTAGTCTTAGATACAAGCTTAGAAAACTGGTAGTATAGGTTACATGAAGTCTCCACAAGAAGATGCACAAGAATAAAACACGTAGTAAGATGGGTAGGTATGGAGATAACGGAACCTCCCAACTTCCATGGGGTGAATGAATTAGAAGCATTCTTATCATGATACGAAGATGAAGTGATAGAAAATCATAGACTCTTAGCCTTGGATATAACACTTAAGGAAACACCTGCAATATGGTGGGGTGCACATAAAGAAACAATTAAGGATTGGTACCAATGTAAGTAGTTACTGTGCATTAGGTTTGGCACAGAATAGGGAAGCAACTAGATGCAAAAATATGATGAACAGGGGGTGACAATAGAACACTTGGAGAAGTGCAGAACACTATGAAGGATGACACCACCGGAAGAATGTAATCATCATTTTGCTCACACATTAGAAGGGATCCCAACAAACTGGTATACATACCAGGAATTGCGYAGAGGAACTACAAACTGGACAATATWACAAAAAAAMTTTATAGTCACTTTCTCATTTGAGCATGAGAACCCCAACGAAGACTCAACACATAAACAAATCAGAGGGGTGATATTCATTAAAGAACCAAAAGTTGAACTCATAAYGGAAGAAAAACAACAAAACATACAAACAGTAAAGGAACTATTGTCATGTTACCATGTGAAGGAARAAGCACCAGATGAAGATGACCCATGAAATATTCATATTGAATAATTTGAAGGCGAAAGAGAAGTGGAAGGTCCACCTATAGAATCATAAGTGTTTGTTGTGTTGATCAAGGTGAAKAAAGTCAACATTGGGATAGTTGAGAATCCCAAAATGGCCAACATTGGAGACTATTGGGATGAKAAAAYAATGGAAATCATAACAGAGTTACTGCGTGAGTACAACGACCTGTTCCCAACAAAGTTCATAGAAATGAAAGGAATAATAGGAGAGATAGGTGAAATAAAGATACCCCTCAGAGCTGAGGCAAGATCGATTAGACAATGACCATACAAACTAAACCCTATATATAAGTAAAAAGTAAAAGCCAAAATCAATAGGATGTTGGAGGCTGGAATCATAGAACATGTAGATGAATCTGAATGGGTAAGCCCGATGGTAGTTCAGGAGAAGAAACAAGGGGGGATAAGGATATGTTTCGACTTGAGGAAGTTGAATGATGCATGCCTACATGACTCATTCCTTACTCCTTTCACAGATGAGGTGTTGGAGAACGTAGGAGGACATGACGCTTATTCATTCACCGATGGATTCTCAGGATACCATCATATCAAGTAAGCCTTGGAAGAAATATACAAGACCACTTTTTCCATGGAATGGGGATCCTAATAGTATACATTCATGCCATTTGGACTGAAGAATTCACCAACAATATTTCCAGAGTAGTCATAGCTCCATTCAAAGAATTCATCCACCAGTTTCTAGAGGTGTATCTCGATGAATGGAAAATCTACAGTCTGTTGAAATACCATGTAGGGGTATTGAGGCCGATTTTAGAAATATGTAGGAAGTTTCATATATCATTAAACATCAAGAAGTGAATCTTCAGAACACCCTTTTGGATACTATTGGGCCATATAGTATGCAAACAAGGCTTGCTAGTAGATCCTGCCAAGATTGCAGTAATTGTTAATCTACCACCACCAAAATGAGTCTATCATTTAAGAGAAACATTGGGACTCATAAGATACTACATGAAATTTATAAAAGGCTATGCACATATCACTTCACCAATGGATAAATTTTTAAGAAAAGACAACAAGTTTCAGTGGAATGAGGACTGTCAACGCGTATTGGATACCCTGAAAGAGAAAATGGTAACCTCACCAATACTAGTATTCCCAGATTGGGAAAATAAATTCCATGTACATGTAGATGCATCATCCATAGCACTTGGAGCTATACTGGTGCAACCATGATCATGATAATTGGACCATACTATAGAATTCACTAGCAGAAAACTATCAGAATTAGAGCAGAATTACAATACCACAGAGAGATAAGGCTTAGATATGGTCTATGCCCTTCAGAAGTTCATACACTATTTATTGGGAAAACATTTCAAGATGTTCACAAACCATTCAACTCTCAAATACCTCGTCAACAAGACAGTGTTGGGGGGGGTAATTTCTAGATGTTTATTGTTGTTCTAGGAATTTGACTTTGAAGTGATAGTCAAAGCAGGGAAGTTGAATGCAGTACCTGATCACTTGTCGAGGATCACTAATGAAGAGGAACCTGTAAATATAGAGGACAAATTTCTCGATGCACAGTTATTTTCAGTCCAAGTATCCGATGATTACTTCACAGACATAATCCAATACTTGAGTACAGGGACTGTGCCACAAGATTTCAACACTGTGCAGAAGAAAAATCTGGTAGTCAGGGCTGCATACTATTAGTTGATTTCCAGACACTTATACAAAATGGGTACAGATAGCTTCTTGAGAAGATGTGTGTTAGAACATGAAAGACCTAGGATTTTAGCAGAATCCCATGAGGGAATATTAGAAGCAAATTATGCAAGAAAAGCTATCACGTAGAAGGTATTGTGTGCAGGACTATGGTGGCTGACTGTTCACAAAGACTCATAGGACTACTTCCAAAAATGTGATGTATTTCAGAGGGTTGGTAAACCGAAAAGAAGGGTCAAGATGCCCCTTGAGACCACAAGTAACCTTGCAGGTCTTCGAAAAATGGGCAGTATATTTTGTGGGACCAATTAACCCACCAACAAAAAGGTTAGGAGTGAGGTACATTATTATTGCGACAAATTACTTAACAAGATGGGCAGAAGAAACACCAGTAAAATATTGCAGCGCATATACAACAACACACTTCTTGTTTGAGAAAGTGATCACTAGATTTGGATTCCCAAGGATTTTGATGAGTGACCAAGGAACTCACTTCATTAACAACACTATTAAGGCTATGACTGAGGAGTTTGAAGTTTATCATCAAAAGAGTACACCATATCATCCTAAAGAAAAGGGAACAGTGGAAGCCTTTAATAAGATCCTTGATAATGCATTGACAAAGATATGCAACGTTAATAGGGACGATTGGGACTTGAAGATACCAACATTACTGTGGGCATACAGGACCACATGAAAACAATTGACAGGGAAGACACCATTCATATTGGTGTATGGACAAGAATCAGTGGTGCCATTAGAGTTTTTGGTACCTAGTCTGTGCGTAGAAACAATTACCAACATGACAGAGCGAGGTATAGTACATGAGAGGCTAAGTCAACTAATTATCATGGAAGAAGATAGGATTCTAGCAGGGTTTCATGAAGAAGTATAGAAAGAAAGGAACAAAGCTTGGCATGACAGACATATCAAGATGAAACATTTCAAGGAGGCAGACTTAGTCTTGGTGTATGACAGTAAATATCTTCAACACCTAGGAAAACTCAGAATGCATTGGTTAGGATCATACAAAGTAAAGATTGTCACAGATGGGGGAGTTGTACAGTTGAAGGATTTAGAAGGAACATAACTCAAAGGGATTATCAGTGGGAGTCGACTGAAGATGTATAGGAACAATCGACCTCCTAACACTTGAAAAAAAAACTAAGCGCAACAACAAAGCGGGTACCGCGCAAGACATCAAAAGATAGCAACAAAGGGGTAGTGCGCCGAAAAGGAAAATTTTCACAAAAACTCAGAAACGTTAGCATGGCGGTGAAAGGACCAATGGTCACTAAAAGGAGAAAATAGCAGAAATGGAGGGTATGAAAAATAGGCGCCAACGGACAATGGCTATCAAAATTGAATGACAAGAACAATTGAAGGGACACCGCATTAATCATGTCAACTGGCGACATTAAGGGAATTTAATGGAAAGTACGTGAGAAGCACCAGTTCATTCATTCAAAAAAATGGGTAACATCTCCGAGAAGTTTCACACGATTCCTATATGAGGTAAGCACACATGCATCAGAAGGGTTATTGTGAAATTGAGAAAAGCACAGAGCGATAGAGTATACAAGGTAAAGAGTGAGTTTTCAGAAGTTACAGAGACAACTAAGCTCGACGGAGAACATCTTTACCACCATGGAACCACACAATCTAGGAGCATCAAGCCAGGCCTACAGACGACCTCAAAGAAACATCAGAGCACCTCAACACCCACAGGGAAGTGAACAACAACCACCTTGGCCTCTGGAATTCGTCAACTTGGACGAAATCATGTCGCTTGTTGGCCCTTGGTTATGGAAGCAAGAAAACATCAAGGAAGAAAAGGAAAAACAAGAACTTCATAGAAGACACATTGACTGTTACTGGGTCGAAGTGAGAAAAAGAGTAGAAAAGATGGAGTGAAGTCTGAGAAAGCAAGCTATTGGATGAGGAGATCGAGGATGACAGGTCAACAAGGAAGAAGGAAGGTGGACAACTCAGTAAGGATTAGTGAATGGGAGTTGGTTGAAGTTGTACTATGACAACCAGTTGCCTTGCAGTTCTAAGTAAAATAATGAAGAAAAGGGTCTAGGTACCAGGTGCAGTTGAAACTAGGTACCAGACACAAAAAACAACAGTCTGCACGGGGAAGGAGAGGAGGCATAGAGCAGAAAGCAAAGGCTACATTGTGCAGTCTGATGTCGAAGTAAAATAGAAGAATCATATCTACAGTGCCTCGGGACAAGTCACAGGTGAGTTTTGGGGGCCTATTGGCCCTTGATTATGGAAGCAAGCAAAGATCAAGGAAGAAAATTCAAAACGAGAACTTCGTAGAAGACACAGTGGCTGTTATTGGGTCGAAGTGAGAAAAAGAGAAGAAAAGAAGGAGTGAAGTCCGAGAAAGCAAGTTGTTGGACGAGGAGATCGAGGATGACAGGTCAACAAGGAAGAAGGACTGTGGACAACTTAACAAGCGTAAAAAGCCACCGTTAGATGCTTTGGAGCATCGCGCGAGAAGGAAGGAAAGACAGGTTGGTGAAGCCCTAAAAACATGGGTCAACTTGACCTAGGGTTTTAGACACCTAGGGTTTTAGTATCTAGGGTTTTGACACTTAGGATTTAGCCTAAGGATGTTGGTGAGCTATTGTAAAGTATAAATAAAGGTCAAGAGGACCTAGTTTGGGTGGTAAGATAATTTTTGGGATTGTGATTGTTATTGTTATTGAGTAAGAAGTATTGTGAGAGAGAGAAGTGCCAAGAGTGAGAGCCTTATGGTATTGTAATATCTTCAGCTGGGTGCAAAGATCAAGTCCTGCAGCTGGGTGCGTATGAAGAGAAGAGATCGAGATAAGAAGAGAGAATGTATCCTGGCTAAGAGTGCAGATCAGAATTGTATGCTTCATCTTAATATATTATAAAGAACAGTTCTATGGATGTAGCCCTAGAGAGAGGGTGAACAATGTATATCTTGTGTCGAGTATGATTGTTTCTCTGTTCTTTTTCATTGATATATTGTTATTGCATTGTTGTGTTAGATTAGAACTATAGTTGTGCGAAGTAGATCTAAGTTGATAAGTAATATATTCATGCTATACTATTTTAGTATTAGATCCACTTGACATTTCCCTTGGTTGTAGACATCTCTGTCCTGCAAACCCGCCATAGCTACTTTGGGTGAGACTACATATGCTTCAAAGGTGTAGACGAAAGGGCCAGTAGTTAGGGCTTCTTGGTGTGCTCTTGGAGCTAAACCCTGTGTCTGCCCCTATGCCAACAAATGGTTCCATTGTTGGGACAAGAATATTCTTGAGGGAATGTCAAGGTGGTTTCCATCAAAGACAAAGATTCAAAAGTGGATAGAGGATAAAGAAAATGACTTCACTAAAGCCCAAAACAAGAACCCTAATTTTAGTACAGAGGATTGGTTGGAGAGACATATTTTTACTGATATACACAAGATATTCTTTGGAGGAATCCATCAGGAGCTATATGAGTGGTTAGCCAGGTTGGTAGATACC
This sequence comes from Picea glauca, assembly GCA_000966675.3. Lineage (NCBI taxonomy): Eukaryota > Viridiplantae > Streptophyta > Pinopsida > Pinales > Pinaceae > Picea > Picea glauca. Next base: position 76,440 of record JZKD02S1636527.1, read on the forward strand.
CAGTTTGAGGTCAGATCTAGACCTCCTGTAGTTTGGATGTCGACGCTGATCAAGAAGTTCAAGAGAGTTGACAACGTTGTGTCAAGAGAAGTAGATCACTAGTTTGATAACACCATTGGAGGGTACACCACCAAGTTTGTTGTTGATAGAGTAGAGTCATATAGCCAAGATGAGAGATATTTCTTCAAGGGACCTAGAGGAAACTTTTTACATTTTCTGAAGTTGAGAATCAAGATACTATTGCATGAGAAGAACATCTTGAAGATACAGTAGATCGATTGGACTTAAAAGGATAATGTTCATAAATTCAAACAACGAGAGTGACACAGAGGCTCGACATACGCACAATGGGAGAGTGTTCAGAGAAGTTAATATTGCGAACCTGTTCAAGTAGAACTACAGAGACATGGGTTTCTACAGTGGAGAAGAGCATACAGAACCTGCTAAGGCAGAGGAAGAGGAAGATGAAGAACTTTTTTGGGAAAAACCAAAAACCTCATGAACTGCACAAACTATTGAAGTAAGCACTATTAATACTCCTATTGGTTCAACAACATTAAGCAATCAGAGTAATCAGAGTTACCAGACCATTCAGAGTACTATTACTAGTAGTCCTCCACATACTCAGACAAGAAACCTAGGAAGATATATGGCAGATGAGATGAGACTCCCTATCTTTAGGGAAGATGGATCTCAAGATCCTGATCAGAACTGGTTTCTGTGTGAAGCCGTATGGGATATTAAAAATGTCACTGACGAAGATATTAAAAGAACCCAGTTTCGTACTACCCTTCGAGATCATGCACTAAGCTGGTACATGAAGCTTGTCCAAGGACTTGCATAGCCTAAGCCACTGAAAGAGATCAAGAATGAGTTGATTGCAGAGTTCAAGAAACCCAAGTTAGAGTTACAATGTATTACAGAGCTGAAAGAGATCAAGAAAAAGATAGCCGAACCTGTCTTGGAATTCGACCAGAGATTCAAGACCTTAACAGGACGATTGGCTTTTCAGATCCTAGATGAGCAGAACAAAGAGTGGTTCATTACTGCCCTCTTACCACATATCAGAGTTCCTCTGATGTAACAAAATATTTATTCACAGGTTGAGGTGCTGAAGATCTCCATAAAGTTAGAATCAAACCCTATGGGAGAATCCATCTCAGGTATGAGTCAGATCTTGAGTCAGCTAACTAGTTTGTCTCTGCAAGTTGAAGCTATGAAGAAAGACAAGAGAAAAGATAAAAGAGAAGACATCTGGTGTGTTATATGAAAGTCATAAGTCCATGAAAAGGATCATTTCCCCCTATTTCATGAATACCTAGCCTCGAGAGCTATGAGCCCTTTGAAGCAAGTCACCTTGAAGTATGCCAAAATAGACATCGCCCTAGTGAGTGCTATTACATGCAAAAATATGTTCAGAAACCAACAAATTTGTATTGCACATTCTATAAATCCATGGGGCATGATGATAATTATTGTAGGGCTTATGACCTCATGCATGAAAGGTCAAGAGACATATACAAAATTCAAAGTGAAGTAGAACAAGAAGGAAACACTATGCAGTATAACTCCCCTGGGAGAGGAAAATTCAACCCTTGCGGTGGATTCATAGGACGAGGACAAGGACAAGGTATGGGTCAAGGCCGAGGATAGATAATTTGTAGGACAACTGAGAGGGGGGGTGAATCATTTGTCATCGAGCTTAAACAATTATTCTTCTTTTAAAATATTTATAAGACACTCAATGATGATCACAATAATGCAGTGAAATAAACAAAGGCACATTCAACATCCGTCACATATATGAGAAACAAAAAGACAAATATTTCCCAAGGAAACCCATACAGGGTAAAAACCTCTTCTT
>JZKD02S1636527.1:98541-128189 GCA_000966675.3 Picea glauca
GTACATTGGCGCATAATTGATTTTGGTTTTGATTTATATGTCGGATGTTTAAAACAATGGCATAATGTTTGCGTGCGTTGGTTTATACATTGATTTCATTAGTTGGGCACATGACTTGATTGTTGAACTACTATTATGGATTGAACAGCTATGTAAATCGACGGTTGTACTTTGGCAATTACTATTTTGCATGGCAGAGATAAACTCCACCACCTTCGTACGCTGGCATTTATGCCTATCCCTTATTCCTGTTCACTTCTGTTAGCTCGGGTAGCTCTGCTCCTGTGTGTGTTATGATCCAAGCCCTCGACTTACCATGTGCTCGGCTCCATGGCACCAGTCGTGCGAATCGAGCCAAATGACAACCAAGCCCTGTTAATGTTTGACAATGCTGTAAAGACTTGGAAGATAATGGATGGTTCACCTTCGTGCAACAATTTGAGGGTTTTAATCTCTATGTAGCACGACAGTTTTCCATGACTTTCGATGGCTGTAGAGCCAAGGTGGGCGACATACAGTTGGAAATTGATGAGAAATTTATCAGTTCTGCCATAGGGTTACCTGCCACAGGCCAGCGTTGGTTCAAAAATTGTAAGGTCGAGGAGGTGCCATGGACACTACTGTTCCTCTCGTGCAAAGTCACTTCTTGTGACAGAGGTATGCCCATCTCTGCACTTAAAACATGATGGCACGATACTTTGATGGTAGTCAAACAGTTCGTGACCTGTGAAGGTTGATACAGACTCGTTTTCCTCTACCACCTGCATTTGCTAATGAATTTTATGGGATACTCGTTGAATATGCCCTTTTACTTTCAGCGCAGCCTATATAAAATGTCAAAAAAGTTTAAAAGGTAGAACACTGACAGCAGCTTGTTCCACCATGGATTTATCAAACTTATCATTGTTTATCATTTGAGTTTGCATGGGGATAGCTGGAGCGCTTTCGTCGCTCGAAATGGTTTTGATGACTCAGACCCTATACAGGTTGACAAGCCTATGGTGAATGAAACCAAGGTCGAGCCACCTGTTCCCTTCCATGTCTTACTACCTAAACCCTCAGCTGACCCTGGTGTTGACTTACCCAACGTTGTTGTTGAGAAAGTTGAGACTATTAAAATACCTGTGAGCGAAAAGCCCAAGGAAAAACCTACTACTAATGCTAAGGGTAAAAAGAATGCTCGTTTGATTTCACGTATGGCCAGGAACAAACCTAAACCCTCTGCTGAGTCAAAGCCTATCGTCCTAAGTGAGGATTCTGATTCTGACGTAGAACGTTTTCTAGCCAGCGAGTACCCTTACTCGCAGGGTTTATGTCCCGAGCCACCTTATGATTTCGTGTCGAATCTTCCCCCTTGCCTAAGGAACGACCCTAGCTACCCTGGTATTAAATTGCCTTGTGAAACCCTCGGCCATTTGACCAAACCCTTGTATGCTCTTTCAAAACCCACACAGTCATCCTGTGACCAATGGGATTTATGGTTGGAACGATACTACATTGATGTTCCCATACTCCAATCGAAAATTCAATCACTGGAAGATCAGATTGCAGTGTTAACCAGTCAAAGAAACCAGCTCCAAGCAACTGATAAAAATAAAAAGACAACTGGCTCCATCCTTTTCAAAAACGTTGAATCAACCACAGCTGTTGTCAATTCCAAAATGGCATAATCAAGCCATCTCGTCGCTATACAGGTTTGAAAAATTGATATCGTTTTTGTTTTATGAATAATAAAGGTTAATATAATGATTTGAATTTTGTTTTTAAATAGCTCAGTCTCTCATCCAAATGCCTCTGTCATTCGGTGATCATCCTGTACATGGTTTCGTTTTGCTAAAAATAAAAAGGAATTTCGATTTGATATACAATTTGCTCATAGATTTTTATTGGATTTGAATGGTTTTCGTTTGGATTACCTTTGCTAAGTTTGTCTGATTGAAGTAACAAAATTAATGGCATATTTTCAATTCAATTAGTTTTGTATCCACTCCGAACATGAAGTTTTCATGCTCAATTTAGAATACGATTATGCTTGGATTCGATCTCGTTATGATTCGTATGCTGTGATTGGTAAATGATTTCGGGAGTGTAGTTGTTACGATATGCTATGTCATATGATTTTCCGAATCATGAGTACCACTCTATTCAATTTAATTTGGAAAGAACTACTCTATTTTTATAAAAACAATGATCTCATTAAACCTGTGCAAATACGCCCGAATCATGGAACGATTATGATTTGCAATGACTATGCTAAACCCANAAGTATTTGAACTGTGAAAGAAGGTCTGACAGAATATACCTACATCACATTAGGTTGCTGATGCATTTCATAGGTAAGATGCCTCTGACCTTACCTTTCTTCTTGCACCAAAGTCAAGGAGGGATGGAAGACAACGTCCAAGACAAAGCGAATCAGCTAAAGAAGAACTTATCTCATATCTCACTAATAAAGTTGTTGATAGTTGAGGAATTGAGGTGACTGAGAAAGGATTGAGACTCGTTTCTGTTTTCAGCTGACATCCCCAGGGACCCCGAAGGATATCCCCCTCTACCCACTAGAGAAGCAACATCTCGCAGCATGGAGGTGGGAATAGAGGGGGCTGTAGGAAAAGGAAATACAATGGAAGGATTGTCACCTCAACAACCAGTACCCCGGAAAAGAGGCAGTTCAAGGAAGAATGAGGAGCTCGGGAAGACCCAAGGTCTACACAAAACACATGCCCAATATGTTGCTGAGAAGTTACTCCTGTGCGTTGTTTGGATAGAACCTATCGAGGGTTCAAGCTGGGAAGTATGTGATAGACGGAGAAGGCTGGGAACTGAAAGCATGGATGTTTGGGATCTATCACAACAACTAAATCAAGAACAACTAACTATTGATGAGTTGTACCAAGAGAACAGGGAATTGAGAAAGTAGTTAGCAGAAAGGAATATTGAGACATCAACATCGTAGAGTCGAGAAGGTAATGTGAATTGGATCAAGAAACAACTCAGAGAAGTGCAAGACATGATCATCCAACTACATGAGGAATAAAGAATGTCAGAGGAGAAAATCATGAAGCATTTCAAGGAATGTGGACTGACCATGGAAAACGTCTGCGTAGCTCTAGCCAGTGCTCAAATGAAGATGAAGGGGAATGATGTCTTGTGAAGAAAGGTAAAGAATCTGAAAAGGAGAAACTGGTCCCTTAGGAAAATGCTTAGAATATCAAGATTGTATATAAGGTCAGAAACATAATTGACCCGACCCCGTTTTTTTTCTTTTTGAATGTGGTGCAAAATTCCTTTTCCCCATGTCCTGCTTCCTTCTGGGAAGCAAGGAATATGACAAGTATCAGTGTGGTGGATATACGTTGCGCAGATGCTGAAAACCCGTCTGTTGNAGGGAATTGAGAAAGTAGTTAGCAGAAAGGAATATTGAGACATCAGCATCGTAGAGTCGAGAAGGTAATGTGAATTGGATCAAGAAACAACTCAGAGAAGTGCAAGACATGATCATCCAACTACATGAGGAATAAAGAATCTCAGAGGAGAAAATCATGAAGCATTTCAAGGAATGTGGACTGACCATGGAAAACGTCTACGTAGCTCTAGCCAGTGCTCAAACGAAGATGAAGGGGAATGATGTCTTGTGAAGAAAGGTAAAGAATCTAAAAAGGAGAAACTGGTCCCTTAGGAAAATGCTTAGAATATCAAGATTGTATATAAGGTCAGAAACATAATTGACCCGACCCCGTTTTTTTTCTTTTTGAATGTGGCGCAAAATTCCTTTTCCCCATGTCCTGCTTCCTTCTGGGAAGCAAGGAATATGACAAGTATCAGTGTGGTGGATATACGTTGCGCAGATGATGAAAACCCACCTGTTGAGAAGGACAAGAGTAGGTGGAACTCACAACATTTTTGAAGGAGATGCGTGGTCCCCTGACCGTCGTTGCCATATGGAAAACATGAGTGACATTCCATAGTCACCCACCATACCAACCCACCACATGCATACCACAACCAATGATCGTGTGACATCAATCAAATCATGTTACACTAGGTGGCATAAGTCTGACAAAGTGCTCGATCATTTGGGTGACCCTTCAAAGGAGAAGCGTCGATGCATCACTTCCTAATGATGGAATCTTGTTGATGACCGACTGATCATGGTAAAGACATCGATTATGAAATGATTGGGTACAGTCAAGTTCCTATTCTTAGTAAGTCCCATTCGAAAGATCATCTGGTAGAGAATAACCAGAGCTAAAATTATAGTAGTAGTATTTGGGGGATGGAAGACCAAGGGGCACATCTTTTTCTATATACTTCATATTTTCAATGTAATCGAGGTTGGTTGGCAAAGTAGTGTATATAGTGATTGTTGAATGTAACTTTTAAACCCGTTTTAAATATAATGCATAGGTATTGATACTTTGATGAAAATATTCTAATGGTGGTGGTTTGATGTATTGTGATCTCTCATATGTACATACTTCCTGTTTCATGTATATCCATGTCTGTATTGTGTTTAAATCAGAACAATTAATAAGTCTAGAATTCATCGCGTGGTGCTTTAGACTTCACCATTTAAACTCCTATGATTTCTTCTAATTAATTTAGAATTCATCTTCAATGGTGCTATGATTTTCTTTATGTATTTATTTTCTCTCCACACACAACGAATTTGAACTGAAAGACCATTTCCTGCTTAGCCTTTATCCTCTCAAGTTTTAGTTACCAAGTCATTTGTTTATCACGCTTTTTGAAATTTGACTCCATGGACCAAGGTTCTATATTACCCTGCCAACAGAACCAAAAACACTTCACGAACACAATAAACCTAGCCAACAATTCAAATCCATTATCTATTAGAGAGTAAGTCTCAGAGAGAGAGCCCTCTCTAGGTCAGAAAGGCTAGTTTCTGGTCTTAAAGTTGGTCTGTAGGTTACCTACGTCTTTTTTTTTCTCAGCCAAACTAATTTATAGAGTGACAACAAATGGGACGGTCCTAAACTAGACAAGAATGGCCACACCAGAAAGGTCACACACAGCCACGCCGGAGAAGCCACATGAGGGCATAGTAGAAGATGTCACAGGACAGGCATAGGCGTATGTAGAAGAGAGAATAATGGAGGTTGTAACCTCGAGTCAACCACCACAACAGAAGCACAAGAAACCATTAACAAGACCACCGTGTAAGAAGGCTTCCACAGGAATAGTCTTACTACACATTTTGGAAGGAATGCATGCCGTGGGTAACCTATTAGGCCACCTGGAAAAACTATGGTACTCAGATCATGATGTGACTGACATAGAAAAATTTTCAGAGTTTGCAAAGAAGGTTTACCTGGATATTGTGGGTATAGGACACTTCGATGAACTAATTAACCAACCAAAACAGTGGGAAACTAGACTGGCCAAAATCGTGATTCTAGGCCTGTTGGAGATCCTGCACTTTGGAAGGGATCGAGACGTAAGGAATTGCATCAAGCAACTAATGGAAGTTACCCATGGAGGATAACTATGAGTGGAAGATCTCATCTTGATAGACGTAGAGCTCATTACATGTATTACAGGGCTTCCATCTTGGGGGGAGATGCCTACGTAGTTCCTCGATGACAAAACAAAGGAGAAGGAATTGGCTGAGGAAATGAAGAAGACATATGTTATAGAAAGAGGTTCACGCAAAATCATAATTAAGCGCATTAGTGACGCAACAACAAGGATGGCCCAAAAAATTATGGCGTGCAATTTACTCAGGAAGTGTTGCAAGGAGGAAGTCTTTGTCGGGGTTNTGTTTAAATCAGAACAATTAATAAGTCTAGAATTCATCGCGTGGTGCTTTAGACTTCACCATTTAAACTCCTATGATTTCTTCTAATTAATTTAGAATTCATCTTCAATGGTGCTCTGATTTTCTTTATGTATTTATTTTCTCGCCACACACAACGAATTTGAACTGAAAGACCATTTCCTGCTTAGCCTTTATCCTCTCAAGTTTTAGTTACCAAGTCATTTGTTTATCAYGCTTTTTGAAATTTGWCTCCATGGACCAAGGTTCTATATTACCCTGCCAAYAGAACCAAAAACACTTCACGAACACAATAAACCTAGCCAACAAKTCAAATCCATTATCTATTAGAGAGTAAGTCTCAGAGAGAGAGCCCTCTCTAGGTCAGAAAGGCTAGTTTCTGGTCTTAAAGTTGGTCTGTAGGTTACCTACGTCATTTTTTTTCTCATCCAAACTAATTTATAGAGTGATAACAAATGGGACGGTCCTAAACTAGACAAGAATGGCCACACCAGAAAGGTCACACACAACCACGCCGGAGAAGCCACATGAGGGCATAGTAGAAGATGTCACAGGACATGCATAGGCGTATGTAGAAGAGAGAATAATGGAGGTTGGAACCTCGAGTCAACCACCACAACGGAAGCGCAAGAAACCATTAACAAGACCACCGTGTAAGAAGGCTTCCACAGGAATAGTCTTACTGCACATTTTGGAAGGAATGCATGCCGTGGGTAACCTATTAGGGCACCTGGAAAAACTATGGTACTCAGATCATGATGTGACTGACATAGAAAAATTTTCAGAGTTTGCAAAGAAGGTTTACCTGGATATTGTGGGTATAGGACACTTCGATGAACTAATTAACCAACCAAAACAGTGGGAAACTAGACTGGCCAAAATCGCGATTCTAGGCCTGTTGGAGATCCTGCACTTTGGAAGGGATCGAGATGTAAGGAATTGCATCAAGCAGCTAATGGAAGTTACCCATGGAGGATAACTATGAGTGGAAGATCTCGTCTTGATAGACGTAGAGCTCATTACATGTAATACAGGGCTTCCATCTTGGGGGGAGATGCCTACGTAGTTCCTCGATGACAAAACAAAGGAGAAGGAATTGGCTGAGGAAATGAAGAAGACATATGGTATAGAAAGATTTTCACGCAAAATCATAATTAAGCGCATTAGTGACGCAACAACAAGGATGGCCCAAAAAATTATGGCGTGCAATTTACTCAGGAAGTGTTGCAAGGAGGAAGTCTTTGTCGGGGTTGTCGCAGCTGCAATACAGTGTGTAGAGGGCATTGCACTTAGCTGGGCCTCGTACTTGTTAAATATATTCCTGAAAGACTCCAAGGACGCGTAGGACTTGGGGACAAAATTTCACTATTCTTGGCTACTCGTCCTGATCGCCTTGGTCAAATGGAGGGAGCCTAAGATTATGTACTTTGCTAAGAGATCCACTCATTTATGCACATCACGATACCTATCATTAGGGAGCACTTTAGACCCTAAAAACAAAAGTGCGAATGCGGGCATGTTTGTAGGGTATTACAACGACTTGCAGGAAAGCATTGCCAAAACTTGGCGGATTACACCAGAAGTGGTCATGCAATATCAGGGCATAACTAAATTTAAAGAGACTAGGCATGCAATATGGATCCAAGCACAAAATGATCTAGAGAACGAATGTTTACAACTGTGGTACTTCGTCAAGGAAGAGGACGTAGAAATGACCATCAAGGATTGGCACGATGATTGGAGGGTTCCAAAACTGAATCAAGAGATGTCTGCGGATAAGGAGGTTGATGCAGGGAAATAACAGACATCTACATGAGACAAAATGATGCCCAATAATACAAATCCAGGTTAGAAACTGACACAACATAAGAAAGGGGGTGCATCTAATAAAGGTACCCATGAGAGGAAGAAGAATAACACCTAGGCACCGCAACAATAGGAAAAAGAGATTGAGACAACACATGGGACCACATCAAGTGTTACTCAACAGGAGAAAGGCTAGAACAAGAGGCCAATCATATAAATGGGGGTGTGTTCAAGAAAACTAAGGCACACAAAACACCACCAGAATATGCGATCACAGAGGATGACGTGGACCTTGTGGCCCAAATGGTCCAGGATCAAACAACGAAGGATTTTGACAAATCCTAGTGCCAAAGGGATAGGATTCAGGATGAGATGACCGACATGAGACAACTCCTTGAGAATATCATAGAAACATAGAGCGATGGTAGAGTAATAGAATCAGTCCCCGCAGCATCATAGGCAGGAGCCAAGGATAGATCAAGTGAGAAGGATAGGATCCAGACGATAGCATAGTCGAAATCAACGTTTCACGTTACACCCAACATTCTGTACATTGATGAAATTATGGGCCAAACACCCTTGAAATATCTAGCCCAAATACAATTGGTAATGATGCGGATACCAACCAAGGCATTATATAAACTGCAAGTCAGTATCGCATAAGAGCTACAGTCGTACGCATGCACAGACGCAACAAAACTGTAGCAGACAAAGGACATCATAGAAGCGTTGGAGCTGGTGCTCAAGCAAGTCAAGCTAGAGACCAAACGAGAAATATCATGTGGATAGGCTCGATAAGGGATTGGATATATCCTATGAAAAACTTCCAAAGATCTCGCAGACAATAGATCTCACGACAATGCTAAAAATTGATCATATTGTGCAAACAATAGATCAATATAGGCAGGAAATCGAGAACCTATGGGAACAAATCATCCATTCCACTCTCATGGAGGTGAAGGAGAAAAGGAAGCAAGAATCAATAGGGAAAATGGAGGATATGGAATGACAAGTCTGTGTAGCTATCGACTTGTTCGATAAAGAAGAAAAACTATGGACAAAGTTGGAGGAGTATCAACGGGTCCAACAATGGGACCAGGAAGAGGAGAAGGTAAGCACAACTATCCAGGACCTCAAGCATAGGCAAAAGATGATGCATATCACTGAGAACCTCAAAGGAGTACATGATATGAAGAAAATTCAAGTAGAAATCATATACTTATAGACACATAAGAAGGATCAACAAGCTCAAATGGAACCTCTCCAAGAGAGGGAAACATAGGTCATTACACAGGCAGAAGAAGAAAAGAAGAACATGGCACAAACTCATACAGAGTGCACAAAGATGATCAACGAAAATATTGCAGTGCAAGTATTGGATGCACTCAGAGAAAATATCGCACATGCTCAAACAAAAACAAAGGAACTCACAGAGAAGTTCTAGGATCTCGCAAGAGCTATTGAAGAAGAACACAAAGTTTAGGTGGCTCGAGACGAGCCACATGTCAGTGTTGGGGGCCTGTTGGATGTAGGCCTAGTCAGGAGAAAAGGATATTTTGGGAAGAGAAGAATGCAAGGAGGAAAGGATAACTGGAAGGAAAAGCAGCACATGTAAGTGAAGCAGGTGAGGCACACATGCAAGGAAGACCTAACGATTCTAGGGTTAGGGTTTTTGTAATGTATTGTAATGGATAATGAGCCAAGAATATAAATAGGTAATACTTAAAGGGAGAGAGGGATACATAGATACTGATGGAAAGAGGTACATAGAGGAAGAGAGAGTTTTAATAAATGTATGATTCATTAATTTGGTGATCTAGGGAAGTATTCAACGACTCAATCCCAAGGGTTAGATCGCAGGCTAAGGAGCCTAGTGTGATCTAGTTAGCCTTGCAGGGATTGAGGAGCCTATGGAAGAGAATGAGACCTAAGATTGTAAACACTTTTGGCATGATATATTACTGAACCATAATAAAATATTGAGAGACAGATCTTTGTGGACGTATCCTAGGAGGGGGTGAACCATGGTAACACTTGTGTTATGTGAATGAATGTATGTGTCTTTATGGCTTATTAATTGCTGAATGTAGATGAATGAATTAACTATTTAGATCTGGTATTTCACATGAATGAATAGGATGAATGTTATAATAAAATGTTAGACTGAATGAATAAATATTACAGAGTAAAACTGTAGATCTCCACTCATTCCTAGGTTGGAAACACTTGAGTATTGCAACCACCCATAGAGCTATCTCAGGTGAGACTATGCAGTACACTCTGCATGTTGCATTTCCTTTTGGTCTACCAGAGGGGCCGATAGTTTTAGAGGGATTTTTTTGGGAGCTTATCAAATCTAAACCAGGGTCAATCTATGATAGTAAGCTAGAATCGAAATAACCCATAAAGAATCCTAAATACTAATAAATGGGTAAAAATTCAACACATAACATACAATTCCATAGTATTCTCTTACTGTATTGCATAGGGTTCACTCCATAGTTATGATTTCCACTTAATGTGGTTATATTTTAACATTTAAGGTGTCAAGACTCACTAAAAATGGATTCTTCCACTTATCTTTTGTAAGTTTCAACAAAGGTCTTCCCAAAGGTTCCAACTTATTTTGAAATCCCTACAAATTGTAGCAGTCTATTTCCTCAAGATTTTATAATTGAGTTTTCTTATTCAAATGATATGAATATATTAAATAATATTTTGACGTTTCCCTTTTATATATTTTTTATTCTGATTCTTAACTATGATGGACTACAAAGTAAACAAGTCCTCTCACTATGCAACCCTTGTTTCCACACCTATTTCTAGGGACTTGTTTAGATAGAAAGGTAAAACTAGATTCTGGAAATATGTATATCATTTACTGATGCATAGTCATGTGTACCTGAATGTTGATGCACACACTTGTATTGGTGGAGGGGTGCCAATGTAGATAGAAAACTCTGTAAGAATACTACAAGCAAGCTCAACCATCATAATTGGTTGTCAAGTCCTCCATCTCTTCATCTTCCTGATGTGTAAAGTTTAAACTATTCTGACTAATCAAGATATGAATATATGGGATGAAAACTTCCATGACTCTATTAGCACTAAGTAAATTTCCTAGGCTGAGGGGACAACTTACAAAGGTAACCAAAAAACCACTTTAGAACTGAAAGTAGCCTTTTCATTTTAGGGAGGGACATCTATTGTCACTTGGTCTCTTGGAAGATGGATCTTCTCTTAAAGGTTCAATGGCTAGTTTTTGATTTGGAAAATGTTTATGGGGTTTTCTAGCAAGAACAAAAGGAACCTGTTGGGAAATGGAGTCAACTCTGAAAACAATTGAAACAATGTCTAGTAGGTAGAGTTCTCAAGGAAGAAAAGGCAAGGTAGATGATGAACTTTTAGTCTTTTAATTTGTTGTGATAAGATGAAAGAAGAAAGAAACATATAACAACAATAAGAGCACCATAAGAGATGAATTCTGATGAGTTAAGAAAGACAAATAGAGTTCAAAATTGCTTGAATCTAAAGTACCATTTATATGAATTTCATGCCCTTTAACATCCAATTTTAAACATATGAAAGGTTGCATATGAAGGGAAATAAAACTATAAAAACATACATGAAAGGAAACGCATACTTCGGGTCATAACCACATGAATCTTGGTATGAAAAAACTATGGAGATCTCCACTTGTATTCTTTCAAATTCATAAATTGTTACAGTGATCAATAGAATTTTTCCTTTGTTCTTCTGCCAACCACAAATACATCAAACCGTACAATATTTATACAACAATTCATTTCATTCGATTTGAACCAATTACAATAGAATAGAAAATTTTAGTTCACAAAATATGGGATTTGTGGATATTCCTGGAGTTTGCTCCTTTATCTTCGTCCTTTGAATTCAATTGTATCTTCATTTGATTTGTTTCCTTTTTGTCAATAATTGGAAATAATTTACTTGATCATGGGAAATTGTATTTGGTCGTTCCCAATCTAATTATTTCCTTCAATTGCAATTCAAAAAGAATCTCATAATCTATCATTTCTTTCATTAAAATTTCCAAGTCAATATAAGTGGCATAAGACATTACAGGTAGACCAAGTTTGACTGTCTTAAACTGATTTAGAATTTTCAAAATCTGTACTCAGTTTATCAACTAAAGTAGCCCCTTTCAAACCCTCCTCCATGGTTTCAAATTTGGAGTGGTCCATCCTTGATTGAGTCAAGAGTGCATTATATTATTATTGATCCTGCAACTTACCTTTACCATCCCATAATGATGGAAGGCCCTTTATGAACAATTCTTCAAATAAATTCTTGAAATTTTGCACACTTTGTTCCATCTATATTGCTTTATTCAGAACTGATTTCAAAATATCATGTTTTGTAATAATCCTTCTAGCCCAGATGATCAAGGCAGTTTTTTCCTTTACCCCAATGGTCCGAAGATCTGCAGGAGGAACCGAGTTGAGAATATTAATGACATTTTGTGCCCTTTTAGATTGATTTTTGGCTAAAGTCTCATTAACAACAATGCATCTATGCTTGGTTGTGATTGCTATATTATCTTTCACTTACAAAATTCAAATATAATCTAAATTTAGCAGCCACAGTAGTTATAGAATCCCATATTATATGTTTAGTTCCTTGAAGTAGACCTTTACCTCTCAATCTTGAATCCAATTTATTAATATTCTCCTGCAAGACTACATTTCCCTTTTGAACTTGGGATATCTTTTCATCCTTTGTGCACACTTCCTGCTCCAATTTCTCCATGTTTTCCTTTAACCCTTTGATCTCTCCTTCTTTCATAATTACTTGTGACATAGCCTAGACAATGTCTTCAGTGGTTGATCTAGTTTCTGCAGCAAGAGATAAAACCATGACTTTATTTACCAACTCTACCTTTTCTTTAGACCATTCCATCTTTTCCTTTTCCAGCTGCAAAATATTAGCCTTATAATTCAGTGCTTCCTTCTGAAATGTTTCTTTTTCTTTCTCTAAAGCTACGAATTATGTTGTCTGTGGGTGTTATGTAGTAGACATCTTCAACTTTTTCTTTAAAATTTGAATTATTTTATCTTTTTCATCCAATAAAGACTTTAGACCTTGAGGACCTTTAGACTCAAGCCTTGTAATTTGAGTTTTCCAAGATTTTTTGACTTCTTTTTCCTGTCTTAGTTGTCCTTCTAATTTTGCATCTAAGGATGTCATCTTTAAATTTTTCAAATTTAAAATCAAATAATCGGAATACAACAAATCATTGGTCTTCTTGTGGAATTTCACTTTGTCAGGGGAACTTATATTGTCATATTTTATTTTAAACTCTGACACTTTATCCTCATTTGCAACTGCAATATTAAAAGTTTTATTTTCAATATCCCTCACAGTGAACAAGGAAGATTTCAGTCAAGAAATTTTTTCTCTTCAGGGAACAAATCCCTTATTTCACCCAAAGACACATTTCTCTTTTCAATATATTTATTTGCTAAGTCTTCTCTGGACTGATAAGATGCATCAGGTGCTTTATCAAAATAATAGTTTTTACTGTGAAAAAATATTGAGTTGCCTTCACTTTCAAACTGACTTCTTTGCTCAATTTCTACAATGCTGGTACCACTTTCCAAAGTGTTCAAATTCACTTGATCTCTAGGTACTTCATCTTCCAAATCTACAATTTGAATTGGTTGAAAAATTTTCATCTTCTTTTTATCAGTTTTTTCAACATCAATATCCATAGTCTTTGAAATGCTTCTTTTGTTGTACACACTGGCTTTGGGAATTTTAATCACCAACATTTTAGGAACTTGATGTGTTAAGACATGCTGCAATGGTTCTTCCACATCAATACACACTTCCAAATTAGCTAGTTTATCCAAGAATTCCACATTCTCATGTTCTTAAGGTGAATTTTTATTCATTTGTCTTATCTTGAATATGATCTATTATGGATCATATTTTCTTCCTTGTATTTTTGAAAAGCCAAAGTCTTTGATTTTTTCTTTAACCCGTGATAAGAGTGATCTGGGATTAATAACAAAAGGAACAATAACAAAGGGGGATTTGATGTTAGAGGCTCCATGCAGTTTGATGAAGTTCTTTGTCTCATGAACTTAAGAGAAAAAGTCCTGGGAGTTAGGAAAAAAGATAATAGATAAGGAGACTCATGAAAACCACATACCAAATCATTGTTGAATGCAAAAGGTACCCATTATCATATTCTATTTTCTGGATTTTGTTGTAGGTGAATCTTCATGTCCTCCAAAACTCTGGTTAAACTTGTATTGAAAATCAGAGAATATATTCTGGACATGACCTTGTTGATGAATATGAGCAAAGTGATTCTCTTACATTCAATAGATACAAAAGACGCTTCAGGGATTTCTCCATGGTTACTTGCTAGGAAAACCTTTAACATATATGTATAATATCTGAAATGTCTCAAAGAGTGGAAATTCACTAGCTACTTGTGAATGGTGTCAGCTAGGAATTTATCAAAATTAATTCAGACTGACTGACCAGACTTTGACTTGAAAAAAATAAAAAGAAATCCAAGCATGACTTCAACAACATATTTATCACTATCTAGACCTAGGACCTGACTAAAAAAAAAACAGACCCACTGAACTTCAATGACCATCATGTTGATACTCATTGGTAAGGACAAACTCTCTGACATTTGTTTAGGTTTTAATGATTTGTTGTAGAAATTGACTTTTGAGCTCTGGCTGACATTCTCTATAAATCCTAATCACTTTTTATTCATTGAATGGATTAGAATTAAAGGAAAATGCTTATGGGATACTGTGTGACTTTTAGATTGACATATTATCTATTCTACACAGGCCTTGAGACCCCTTTTTATTTAAAATTACCCTTTTCGAATGGGAATATTGCTCAACACACTAACCTATGAATTCAAGAAATGGGAAAGAAACCTCGACAACATACGGGACAATGGAGGCATGGATTGATTCTAAAAATGGAATACTCTTTCCCTTTATATCATCCAAGTTGCTTCGAGACACAAAAATGGGGGAAATAATGATATTAGGGTCAAATACATATGCATCTCTGTCAATTAGGGCTTCCTCATTACTTTTAGGGTCTTTCTCTTCTACTGATAATACTATGGGATCCATCATGATAGGATAAATAACTGGAAACGGGTTGTGATGGTGTAAAGTTGGGCTACAACAGAAAAGTGGCGGTCATGACAATGTTCCAACGGTCCTCGAATTTGAAAATAATAAAAACTAAAAATTTCAAATCGACCTTTTATACTTTTCACTTTGTGGAGATGTGGATTGGTGGTTTTGGAACAACCCGCTTGTCATTTTGCATTCAACTTGACGCTGACATGTACTCCTCAATGGAAACCACAGTTTGTATTGCAGGACCATCCTTCAGAATTATCCCCTGCACAGCTTCAAATTCTGAAATGCTTCTTGGCCATCGATTCTGATGGATTGTGGTCAAAGTTATTTTTCACCCGATCTAATTTATTTCTTCACCAAATTTAACCGCTTTGTGCCTTTTTTAACCTTCCTGTCAATATATATATATATATATATATATATATATATATATTTCATCGCTCTTGCGACCACACAGATCATTGGTAGTCTCTCTTGCAAAGATCATCCTAGGTTGTCGTTTGTGTGGCGATTTTTCTTGGTCATCTCTCTTGCGATGATAATATTTGATTGTCATTCTTGCGACGATGATCATTCAATGTCTCTCTTGCGACGATTGTCGTAGGTCGTCGCTCTTGCGACGTTATCCCAAGTTTGCCGCATTTTTGATTGCATGTTAAGTGACGTTTGAGGGACCCTAGATTCTTCACAATATCCAAGACATAACTTCTCAAGAGAATCGAAATGGCCATTGCAAAATGACCCAAATTTACTAGTGGTGAGTAGTTATTGAAGGTGTTCATGCTCTGTTGGAGTACATGTGTTGTTGAAAAATTTATTTGAAGTATTTCCTGGTTTCATCACATATTCTCTTAAAAGTTCAAAATTATTCCGTCACCATATTGCACTACCTCGTTCTACCATCCCCATTTTATACCACACTTAGAATGTTTTCTGATTTTGACTGTGGGTTGAGTTTACTCTTTCATCTTATATTGATTATCCATTCGTCTTCTTCATGGTACTTAGTTATTTTTGAGACTTCACTTCTCTCTTTAAACACTTCAATACTTATCCAATTCAATATTTTACCATGGAAATGGAGATCATATCACAAGTCTTACAAAATATTTTCCTCCTCCTTCGTCTTACTCCACTCTGACGTGATCTAAATTACTCCACTTTCTTTTCTTTCACATCCATATCTTCGTCTCTCTGCTATGAATCCTCATTTCTTCTTGTCACATTTCAAGAGTAATATTAAATGGATAATCTTACAAAAAGTAACAAGTGGTTAAGTATCAAAGGGTCGTTATTAATGGATAATTTATCGAGACTATTCTCAATAAATTCAAATTAGATTCGCCCTCATCAACCTTTTGAAAAATAGCTTCAAGTTTTATTATGTAAAAATATTTTATTTGATATTAATGTTCTAAAATATTGTAGCCCCAAGGGTTAGTTCAAGTGGTTCTGAGCCAGACATGAAGTTATCCCTAATGAAGGAGGTCATGGGTTCGAATCTCTTGTTCCCACATGGGGTTAGGCCTTCCACRGAMATTAGGGCCAATGGTTTAATMTGTTTACCATCCACAAAGTGGGGAAGTACTCAGGGGTTTCCCTTGAGATATTACCTCGAGAAAAAAATAAAAAACATTCTAAAATATTGTACGCAATATACCAAATCCTTAAGCAATATTCACACTGAATATTGATATTTTGTGGGGATACACTGACTACATTCACACGTGAAGATCCAAAACATCATTGGTATAGATCTTACAAATACTATTCTACATTTTTTCCTCAAGAAATAAATGATAATGATATTTGGACATCAAGAATCACCAAGGCAGGGTGTGTTCTAGAATGTTTTGATGCTACAGAGTTGGTTTAATGGTGTATAGACAAATATGAGAAGAATTAGAGAATCATTTAGTTACAGATCCCTAATTTCTCTAGCACCCTAAACATTCAATACTATGTTCAATTTACCATATCCAACAATGAATTTCAAAATCGATGAAGCTAAAGAGTTCCTGAAGACTAGAAATAATGGTTGGGACCTATTGCAACAATATTTGGAAGACCCAACGACATTGTCAGAAGATTTATCAAATATAAAGATCAACTAGTTAAGAAAACCATATCAAGAAATGACATGTATTTTTTCTAGGGATAATTTATTTTATGAAATAAAGATAAAGAAATCCATTTCCTTTCCATGGAAAATTGGTGAAATAAAACTAAAGAATGCTTCAAAAATTGATGAGTATGCAGTCCGATTTGACTAGTACAATATAAAGTTGGAAAATGAGATAAAAGGGTTCGACCCTAATCAATGTTTCATGAATCACGTGACTCTATTGGTTTCAGTGTATCATATTGTTGGGACTCAGAAATGTCGTATTTCCATCCACCTTTCCCTTCGCCATTCTTCACATTTATCCATATTCCACCACTCCATAAACCATTCATTAATACCATTTTCATAATTAAATATGGGTTAAACCTTATTATTTTCCAAGTCATTTATTTTAGTATTAAAAGGGAATTTGTGATTAAATATTAGAAAATTGACATGTTTTCATATATGTCAAAAATGTGTGAGATTTATCATGTGTAGGAATATGTGAAGGATTAATTCAAAAAGACTTCTCGAATACTTCCTCCACCATTTCAAGATTTGAGGAGATAATTCAATCCTAATCCAAGGAGAAGATCATGGAGATTTGGTTTTCATATCTTATCCAAGATATATGAGAGATATGTGTGAGGATTTGAAGGGATTATATTTTGTAATAAAGGGAAATAGGTTGAGAGAAAAGTGGATCTGTAATTATGAGATGTTTATCTGCTTTTCAAAGCTCTCATGTATAAAAGAGAGTTTCCTCTCTTCATGAGAGGAGGATAATCATTACTATGTAGAAGGAAATAAGAATTATTATTATGTAGATTAGAGGAGAATTGTTATGAGATAGGTTCATGAGGAGAATTATTATGATGTAGATTGGATTCATGAAGAGACTCTTTTTGTAAACCTACCTGTTGAAGATTAATGCAAGTTTGGATTCAGAGATTTTGTCCCTCTTAGAAGTTATCATCTGTTGATCTAAAAGCTTCCATGTTAGCATCAGCAAGGGCCACCGATCCAACTTGGTAAGCTTATTGTAAATTGATAGTGTAGATTTTCATTTCATGTATTTGTTATTTTGATTTCATGTTATTTTGTTTGATTTCACTATTTGAATTTGTTGCAAAGCGTGGTAATGCAAGAACAATTGGATATCCATATTTCACCATACATGAGATTTAATGGGGCATTCCACTTGTTAGTTTAGTTGTTTCAAGGGATAGAATCAAAGTTCATATTTTCTTTTCATGAGCCATCAATGAACAGGTCCATCACTTGAGAAAGATCTTTTGCTTGTTTATGAGTTTTTCTTTCTAGCTTTCGAGTTGTTTGAAGATTGTTATTGTTAAGAGTGTGTTGGTTTCTAAATGGTTTTCTTATCTAATCTATACTAAACAAACATAGGAACCTATCTGTTATCGGTGCATATAGTGCATCAACTCTACTAATTATGAATCTCGGTTGATAATTTATGTTTGGTAATATATTATGCATATAATTGCACCAATACATATTAAAATACTTATTTATTTGTAGAAGATGAAAATGATGGAAATAACCCTGAAGTAATTCCAGTTGGAGATCTTGAAATTGTTGTTAGCACTAATGAAGCACATTGACAACACAGAATGGTTGTAAATGAAAGAAATCACACAATCTCAAAATACTTATCAAAGAAGCGACACACCCAAACATAACCCTCAAATTGTAATTCAAGAACAAAAGAAATCTTTAACTAGAAATTATGGTGATGCAGATGACCATGATCCTCCTAAATTAGTGTTTCATGGAAACCTGCACAGGAGACCTAGCTAAAGCATACAAAAACAAAGTTTATCAAGAAAAGGAAGAGAGATACAATATGAAGAATGAGAATCAATGTATATTATGATTTGTTCAATGAGTGAGTGATATTCACTCATATAGACAATGGAATCCTATAATTAGGAATGCATGCATAATAGTGATGGTCTAAAATTAGAAATTCTAAAATAGAACTAGTCAGTTAACTTCGACTGAACTAGTGTGCCGAAAATAGAAAATTCTCCAACACCTGAACATCACTATGGAGTAAAAAATGAGTCCTGACTACTAGGACATATTAGGTACTCAGGTACAATGAAAATAATGAGCACTGAATAAAAAGGAGGAAAGAGGGAAAACCATGTGGGAACAAAACCCCCCTTCAAAAGACAATGCATCAAAAAAGAAAAGGCAACTGCTAGGAAACTTTGTTCTTCACTGCAAGATGATCCGGCAAAGTTTGAAAATTATTCTCTTTGAAAGTATTCGTGAAGATGTAGAAATATTTATGGATATGATGAAGTCTTTTGGAAACCTATCTAGCCTTGTACCTTCTCACCTGACCATTTGTTTCTCTCTTGGTCCTATAGACCCATTTGCATCTGACAAGTTTCCTCCCTGGTGGAAGTGGAACCAGATCCCAAGTATAATTCTCTAGGAGAGAGTCATGCTCCTCCTTCATGGATGCTTCTCATAGTGGATTTCCAACATCCTCACTATAGGTATGTGGATCAGAATATTGAACAATATTGCAATGCATGTGCATCGATGGTTCAAAAGATGAAAGTACATGAGAAGGATCCTCATGTTGAGATCGAGTCCTCCTCAAATCCAATGGATTCCCTGCAAGGATACCTGCTTCCTAAAGTGTGAATTGTGTCATCGTAGGTGCATGCATGCAAAGTACTCTCCTTATGTGTAAGTAGAAAAGAGGATTCATCATTAGAAAACTTAGTGAATTTATACAACCTTGACTTGTGATCCACCTCACCAATTGCAATGATGGAATTGTCATTCATGTTAATTAATGAAACTGAATATGATATAAATTCAACCTTTTTACCTTTCTGAGTGATCTGATAAACTGAGATCAGATTCATAGAAATATTTGGCACAGTAAAACATTCTCAAAACTGCCATTATGCAGTTCCACTCTCCCTTCTCCTACTATTGTTATTGGAGTATCATACCCCGTGAGAATAGGGGGTCTTGAGCATGGACTCAAAGAAGAGAAAAATTTCTCTTTCATTTCCATATGATGGGATGCACCAGAATATATAATCCATGAATCAGATGAGGAATTAATTGCAACAAGAGCATGGTGATTACCTTTCTTAGGAGCATTATATTCTTTCTTTTGCTTCTTCACTCCCTATGGAGTGAAGTTTCCAAGGTTGTTCTGTTGAAGTGCATGTACCACAAGATCGATATGTTTCTTCATGCATGTGGATTATTCATGATTTGTTTTATTTCATTAAGTGCATTTATTTCCCTTCTTCTTCTTCTTGGAATCTGAAGAGTCTTTGGAACTTGAAGAATCGTTAAAGGGTTTGGAATATCCATCCTTCTCGTTCTGTTTCTCCTTCCCGTTTTGTTTCAGTTTCTGATTGGATGACCCTTTTCCATCATGCATGGTGAGTGCATGTGCTTTGGGATATTTCATGAGGCCCATATGTATGAGTTTATTTTCTCTTGTGTGAGAGACTCAATGAACTAAGCCATCGTAGGCATTTTCTAATTTGCTCCCAAAAGATATTTGCCAGAGTGGAAATTGGAAACATATACAATGTATTCTGGTCCTAGCTTGGCCAATATTTTTAGAATAAGTTGTTTCTCTTGTGTAGACTTCTCAATACCACATTCACCCAAGCTCAAAATCAAATATTTAAATTCAGTAAAGAAATCATGTATATTATCAAAACTTTTAGGGTCTAAGGTATTTAACTCTACCTCAAGCATATGACCCCACATCTCATCCTGCTTCCTAAAGATTCCTTCCAAGGTGGTCCAAATCTTATTTGGAGCCTTGCATGAAGCAATATAAAACCATACATAAGTGGATATTAACTCAATAAGTAGTCATGTGGCCTCATCCTTAAGGTTCTCCTATATGGTCTTCTCAAGCGCTGATGTAGGTTCTGTTTCTATCACCATCGTCAAATTATACAATCCTTTTATTTTGAGTTGGAATGTGGCCTTCGTACTCCATTCAAAATAGTTGTATTATGAGTATTATCACTATAATTTATTGAATAATTTTCATCGCCTCCATCCCTGCTATTGATTCTGGAAAGATCCTGAAAACCCAGATCGTGGATTTCGAGATATGAAAGACGGTTCTATGACAGCTATAGACATGATAAAAAAACTATATATCCTAAAATATGATGTGGGTTTTGGATATTTTTGGTAATCATGAGAATCCCTATATTATACTTCTCTGGTCAAAATTTCAGCCCGACCCAGATTGCGGATTTTGAGATATGGCTATTTTACTGCAAAAAACCAATTTTTTGGAGGGCAACTGAATCATCGCACCCTAGAGAAGGATACAGTGCGATGATGTTGAATCGTCACACCCTACAAAAGGATAAAGTGCAATGGTTGTGAAAAACTGAATTGTTGCACCCCAGGTGAAGAATACAGTGTGATGATGTCGCACCTTGACTCTGTATAGGTTGCGACGATTCCAATTGTCCCACATTTCGATAGGGATAGACTACGAGGATTCCAATTGTCACACCTTTCGATAGGGATAGGTTGAGATGATGGAAGAAACTAGGTTTAATCAATAATTAAATCCTCTTTCTCTTTTCTCTGGCTTTTCTGGGTTGCTCCAAGCAGCTCGGCTCTGATACCATGTTAGTGTTTCATGGAAACCTACATAGGAGGCTTGACTAAAACATACAAAAACAAATCTTATCAAGAAAAGGAAGAGAGATACAATATGAAGAATGAGAATCAATGTATATTATGATCTATTCAATGAGTGAATGATATTCACTCATATAGGCAATGCCATACTATAATTAGGAATGCATGCATAATAGTGATGGTCTAAATGTAGAAAGTCTAAAATAGGACTAGTCAGTTAACTCCCACTGAACTAGTGTGCAGAAAATAGAAATTTCTCCAACACTAAAAGGAACCTTGAAAGGTCTCATAAGCTCACAATAAATATTAAAAACAAAATACAGACAAATCAATAGGAAGTAGAAGAGGTCATACTTGATAATGATGATGCCCTTGAGGACATGGACTTGGATGAAAACATTGAATATATAGAGTTTCTAGATGAGGAGAAAAGGATTCAAGAGAGAAGAGAAGTTGTAATGAAATTAGTGATACAAGAAGCAATCTTCTTCAAAGAATCATCCTTAACTCTTCATAGTGATCTATTTGATAAAGACCCTAAGAATTTAGTCTTTGAAAGAGTTAATTCAAAAGGAAAAAAGGTCCAAGGAAAGACACATTCAAATTTTAATTTGAGTGGAGTTTTACCATAAAGAATTGCAAGGATTCATAGAGCTACAAGTTATGCTTTGGAAGTATCAGTTGATGAGATGGAACCTAAAAATGTTATTCTTAAGGACATAATTAAAGAATTAGAGTATTATCTAATGGCACCCTCTATATTTTCAAGTCTGATTGCTATTGTTCAACCTTGGAAAAGCTCTGACAAAACATTGGAGTCAAGCTCAAAATAGAAGGGAGCATCAAGTTTTCTTGCTGCAGTTAGATGATATGTTGGGGAAAACATAAAGAAGAGAATGTATCTCATTTTAAAGGCATGGGATTTGGTGAACAACTTTGTTTATTAGGTTCTAGGATTGGAAATCTGAGGCGATATCTTCAGACAAATCTCAATAATTATGAGAGTTTTTATAAATATGTTGTCACCACATTTGTTTTGAAGGTTTCTGGTATGAGTGAACTTAAGATAAAAGAATATTATCTACCATTCCATACTCTCATAAAACAATTGAAATCTTTTTGGATCAAGAGAATAAAGGTTTTAAAATAAACATTAGCTGTGACACTTTAAGTGTCAAAAAAGGGTAATTATATTTGATGTTAATTGAATTAGATTTGGAAGGAACTACTGGGGAAGTGCAAGATCCAAAATTAATCTTAAATTCAATTCTTATGAAAAGAGAAAAGTTTCAAGAACATCTGGAAATATTGAAAGGTGTATCAATGGAAAAGTTAAATAGTATGACCGAGTACACATAACATGAAGTCGAAAGTTGGCTTGTAAGTTATGTTAATAAAAATGAAGAATTGAAGAGACATTGCACCAAATTTCAATTGACTTAAGATATTTATAAGGCACATTATTTGATATTAAATTCATGCAGGAGATAACTGTAGCACCTATGAGGGAATATATCAAAAATTGGTTAAAGAAAGTTTTAATCAAGATAACCGAAGAAGATCAGGTAGAGGTACTTGGTACCGGTCATGAAACTGCAACCAAAGACAATACAAAAGGAACTTCAACAAGAAAACAAAAGAGCAAATATTCCATGACAATGATTAAATTGATCACATCCTTCTCAATTATTTTTCTCTTCTCATTTAGGAGTCATCCAGTTGTATCTTGTCTATCTCAAAAAAACATAACCTATTTCTAATCGTTTCTCTCTGTCTTCTTTTCAGGTTTATCCTTGTTCCATCCTTTCATTTTATGGTCCATGGGAGCCCAATCCCAGTCCAATTATGGAAAAATGCATTTTATTTTTAAGACTATTAAAGACTATATTTATTTTTTGAGAATCCCAGAGAACTATTTTGGGGATAAACATTAATGCCATCTTTGAAATTTGAGTTTTGAACATAAGATATTTAAAGTTTTCCTATCATATTCTATCATGTTTTTAATGAAAAAATATTTTTGATTTCTCTCATTTGTGGGCCTATATCCTTATTTCCTTTGAATGTGATAAAAAATTATGAACTTTGTGATGGATGTGAGAATCACATTATTTTTCTTGTAAGTGTTATTTATTTCTGTATAATATTTATGAATATATATTGTATTTTATGAGTGAATATTCCTGGTCATCTTCTTAGGAATTCTTTTGTGAATGTATATTATTTTCAATCAACAATATTTACACTTTTATTGAGTGATAAATATTTGGGTTTTTCTATTTACTACTCTCCCATTTTCATATTACAGTTCCAAGATATTCAAGATTTATATTTGATAAAATATAGAGGAGTACCACCTCTATAAAAACACATGGGGGTATTTTATCCTCATGAGGTTGTTGTTTGGACCTTAACCTATATAAACATAAATAGGTACATGGCATGCAAATTTTATTTATGGGTCTCATTGGGTATGCCACTCATTTTGGAATTCCTTCCAACAGTTCTATAATGATCAATGTAAAAATTTTGATTGAATTGAAGCTTCATTGGAAGAATCCTACATGTCTACATTCCATGAATGACAATGCTGCAAAATTTATAATCATGGGTAGAGATTTTCTTGAGTCAGTTCTTCCTATCTTTGATCTCTCACTACATTTTATGTTATTGATTTTTTATGAAAACGTGGTTTCAATTTTGGAGTTGCTTAAATGGAAACATTGGCACTGTGCTTTCACTTAACCCCTTTTCAGCCAATGTAGGATAGAGTAGGAGTAGGAGTAGCATAGTTCTTTTATTTCCTTTTTTCTTTCATAGTTTAGAAGTTTTCTTCATTTTCTGCTTATATAACATAGATTTTGATTTATCTTTTTTTCTTCAATAAAATCCACCAACTATCATTAGTTTAGTTTGCAGCTCAAGATGGTTTACTTTAGTACTAGTTTATTTTTACACGAAATAATTAATCTTTCACTTGATACCTTTTATTTTTTTGTTTAACTGAGCTTGGCTTAGTGTTAGTTTTCATTCATATTCATGAGGAAACCATGTGTAGAAATATTTGAAAATTTCAATTGGAAGGTTCATTTGCTTCAACGACATTAACACTACATTCACAACTAGAAAACTTATGATCCTGAGTTACTTGAAAAACATCTATTGTAGAATACTTTGCAGTTTGAAGAAGGTGGAATCCTAGTTGGAGGAATCCTTGATTGAAAATATTTCCAATGGATGGATTGGAGTTCCTTTGATAATTGCATTAGATAAATTTCACTAAAGCCTTGGGGAAGGAATCACATCATTTGTTCATGGCCTTGTTGTTTGTAATTCACAATGGTTGTGAAAGCCCTATTAATAAATATTTTGATGACTATATTTCTCTCCAAAGATTTTGGAACAATGCATGGATGTGATGGAATCTTGGGTCCATTCTATTGCTTCTCAAAGAAAATATTGGTGAGCTAAAATACGGTTACAAACATTCTCAAAAAGCCTATCTTTCTGATGCAGGAGCATCTCCCACATCAAGCGAGCCAGCGCGGAAGCCAAAGGACAGYTGGAYGAGCCAGCACAAATTTTGAGTTTCTCTTGGATTTGATGCACGAACATTAATGTGGAAATTTAATGAAGCGCACTTGTATATTGTAAATGGACCTTGAGYAGATTKCTCTCGTCCTTAGTAGATAGAAGGCATTTAAAGTAGTTAATGCAAGTAGGTAGAATTTAATTCTAGACTAGACAGTTTAGAGCGCAAGAGGGAAACAKGATATAGACACCCTCATTGTGCATTGTAACATTATCAAGGAAGAGCAAGAGCATGCAGAGAGCTATGTAAGAACACCCATGTACAAATATTTGAATTAATAGAAGAAAGCTTTGATTCAAATTCATGGCGCCGTGTTTGGTCTCTGTGTGTGTATGCTGAATGATATGCTCATGAATGTTTGATTCCTGTTATACATTTGCTTTTATATGTTGTGTATATGATTTCATGTTCGAATTGAATTCTGAGAGGAAGAAGGAATGAGTTTCAATTATTTCTCTATTTGATCCAGAGAATTCCTACAAGGAGTGCAGTTGAAGTGTCCGCAAGGACTGCGTTGACAGAGGGTTTAGAAAGAGATAGCTTTTGTTCTCATGCATGCCAAAGGTGCAGTTGGGCACAGGAGCCGTGTAAGGAGTGCGCAGGCCGAGTGAAGTTCAGGGTTGCGAACCTGAGCGAGAGTTGAAGGACTGCTGTTGTAGGTGTGCGCAGAGTCGGAAGGATTCAAACACTTGAATGTGTTTGAAGGTTGCCGCAAGGAGTGCGTGTAAGGGTCTTTTATAAAGTTCAGGAAGGATAGGGTTTTTGGATTCGTGGAAAGGAAAGCGCAGAGAGTTCGTTGTGTCTTGAAGCTTGTATGAAGGCATCATAATTTTGCATGTAGGTGGACAAGTCCTCGGGGAGGAGTACTTGGTTTATTTCACAGAATTCATCGGGGAAGATAGATCGTCGAAATTATCCAAGGAGAATTCGCGATAATCCGTGGGTCGTTAGATCTTGTGGAGGTGCAAGGAAGATACAGTGAAGGCATCGAAGGGTTTAAAGCTCAAGAGGGGTAGAGCTGTTGATCCGAGTCACAAGGACCGACAGATTTGCACATGAAATCGTGTATCGGGGTTTCGTGGTTGGAAGTCCCGTGCACATAGCATCAGGAATCGAAATATTGCGATACGCGATATCCCGACGGGGAAGAGAACAATGTGGGGCCATAGGAGTCAGAGTGGTGGACAGGTGGCATAGTTATTGGAGTTTCGTGACAAGATTTTCTGAAACAATTGCATCAGTATTCGCGAAATCACGAACCCTGAATTGCCGATGAGGTGAAGACCGTTGAATAGTCAAACTCACGCGTGTGTCAGAGTTTCAGCGTATCAGGCATCAGAAGTTGGGGATATGAGTGGTTCAACATTGCGAGTGCCGAAATCATGATAGAGCAAGTCCCGATAAGGAAAAGAAGGGTCAACGTTGACTTGTTTTCGGGTTTTGGTGATTCGTGAAACCAACGCTCGACCTTAGGATTCGCCGAGTTGTGAAGTCCGATCTCCCGAGTGGAAAGAGGAGATCACGGGGAGAGTTCTGTGGGTGTAGATTTCCTGATAGGGAAATAGAAGAACCGTTAGGAGTTCTTCGGGCTGTGAGGAAGAGAAGATCCTGTGAAGCAGATGTGCTTGCGAGCGCATGTCTGCGTCAGTTTGGTATCAGAGAACAGAAAGATTCTTTTCTTTCTATAGCAGAGAAGAGAATTCACCATTCCACCAAGAAGAGATAGACAATCACCCAATCTAGAGGATAGGGAAATGTTGCGAAGAAGAGGCAGGCAGATGACAAATCCAGTTATGGAGAGACAAATGCATGATTTGTGAGAAAGACTCGAAGACATGGAGACAGCGTAAAGATGCACAACCAGTGCAGGGGATCTGAGTGATTTCGAAAGCAAAGTTGAGGCTGAACATGAAGAGGAGGTTGCAGCTAAAGATGCATCAAATGAATGCTTGATAAAAGCTATTGCAAGGATGGGTGCAAGAGAGAACATGGACATTCCAGTTTATGAGGGAACCTTGGATGCAGAGGAGCTTCTAGACTGGATCAGAGCTCTAGACACATACTTCGACTATGAAGATGTCGAGGAAGAAAAGAAAGTCAAGCATGTTGTCACGTGACAGAACGGATATGCAACATTGTGGTGGGAAGAATTACAAGCTGACAGAAACTGCAAGGGCCAGCATAAGAACAATAACAAAGATCGAACGGACTTGAAGATGAAGGCGAAATTCATCCTGAGGGATTATCAAATTACTCTGTTCAGGAGAATGCAAAACCTGAGACAGAAGTTGATGACAGTGAAAGAATACACTGAGGAATTCTATAAGCTGAACATCAGGGCAATTCATCGAGAAAGCAATGATGAAAAGGTTTCCAGGTATATGAATGGCCTGAGATATGATATCCAGGATGAGATGAGAATGGTTACCATCCAAACGGTGGAAGATGCTTATCAGATGGCTCTGAAAGCAGAAGAGAAGCTGAGCCGGAAACAAAGTCAGAGAGGCCGAGGCAAAAGTCAGCCCAGAGGAAAATCCATTGCCCAGGACAAATACTAGAAGCCCAAGGAGGAGTGGAAGAAACCTCAGACTCACACAGAGAGAGGTGGAACCTCACAACGAGGGCAACAATATGCTGAGAAGAGAGGACAACATACTGAGTAGAGAGGAGATTATGCTGACAACAAAACTTTTCCTCGTAGTAGAGGTAGAGGAAGAGGAAGAGGTGGAGTCATTACATGCTTCACATGTGGGAAGAATGGACACAAGTCTTATGAGTGTCCAGAAAAAAAGAAGGAGATTGGAGAAGCTCACAATGCTGAAGAACAGAGGTGGGATGTTGAAGCAGAAGACACTTAAGGCAGAAGATCGTTGATGATGCGAAAATTCCTTTTGACATTTGAGAAGGAGGTGGAGAGTTCCGTCCAAAGGACCAGACTTTTTAGGACTGCTTTCAAGACCAAGGACTGGGTATGCAAGGTCATTGTAGACAGTGGTAGCACGGATAATCTTGTATCTACAGAGATGGTAGAAAAACTGGAGCTGGAGATGATTGATCATCCAAGCCCATATAGAATTTCGTGGCTACAGAAAGGACACCAGGTAACTGTCACTAAATAATGCTTGGTTGAATTTAAGATAGGAGGATATAATGATAAGATATTGTGTGATGTCATTCCTATGGATGTTTGTCATTTATTGTTGGGTAGACCATGGCAATATGACATGAATGTGATTCATGATGGGAGAATGAACACATACACCCTGGAGAAGAATGGGAGGACACACATGTTGCTTCCGATCAAGGATAAGGAGGTGAAGCTGGAAGTAAGCAACACTGTACTTCTCATGAGTGGGAAGGAACTTCTTACAAAGGTTAAGAAGAAAGAGGATCCATAATTCTTTGTGGTCAGAAAGCCAAGGATTGTTCTGACTAGCACAAGAGTGGATGATTTACCAGAGGAGATTCAGGAACTGCTGGAAGAGTTCGTTGATATAGTAGTGGAAGAATTACCTCGTTCGTTGCTACCAATCAAAAGTGTGAGTCATCATATTGATCTCATACCAGGAGCCAGTTTGCCGAACAAAGTCGCGTACAGGTTGATGCCGCAAGAGAATGAGGAGGTTAAAAGGAAAGTCCAGGATTTGTTGGACAAAGGTTTGGTCAGGGAAAGCTTGAGTCTGTGTGTTGTTCCAACAGTACTCAGTCCGAAGAAAGACGGAGGCTAGAGGATGTGTATTGATTCAAGGGAAATAAATAAGATAACCATCAGGTACAGATTTCCATTACCAAGGATGGATGATCTGATGGATTGCTTAAGTGGAGAAAAATACTTTTCAAAGATTGATTTGAAAAGCGGATATCACCAGATTCACATGAGAGAAGGTGATGAATGGAAGACAACATTCAAAAAAAACGAAGGGTTGTATGAATGGCTTGTTATGCCATTTGGATTAACAAATGCACCAAGTACCTTTATGAGGTTGATGAATGAACTCCTAAAGGATTTCATCGGAAAATTTGTTCTCGTGTATTTGGATGACATATTTATTTACAGTAAATCAGTGGAAGAACACTTGAAGCATTTGGCTACAGTGATGCAGAAACTACAGCATGAGAAGTTGTTGATAAATATGAAGAAGTCCTCATTCATGAAAATAAAGCTCATTTATTTGGGGTTTGTTATTTCTGCAGATGATTTGAGGATGGATCCCGATAAGGTGGAGGTAATTAAGAATTGGCTGTTAGGAACACACAATGTACCTTTTTGCCTATACTTTTTGCCACTATTATACTCTTGATCACCTATATTTAGACTCATACTATCACTTTATCTGATCATCCCAAAGGTATACAACGTCCCTTCTCATTACTATTCATTTAATCTGTTTTGCATAACATTTTACATCACTCTCGTACTTGACCATTGATTAGAAATGCATTAAGTGTTCAAAACTGCAGATTAGCATTTGAGGCCTATTGCTGAAACACAGA
>JZKD02S1636527.1:138379-150632 GCA_000966675.3 Picea glauca
AATGAAAATGTCGTTTATTTGAAAATTGCAACGAAAATTTGATGTTTGCAAGACATAGGTGTAGGCATCTTATAAGACAGTGGAAAAATGTGAATTGGCTGCCAACAGAACTGTTCTGCCAGTTGCACATTGTATCCTTGGATTTTCTCACAATAATGCATGCATATGAACTATTCGAAAGATTCCCTGACATTTAGATCTTCATTGATCAACATCAAGTCTTGAGGCTCAAGCCTCACAACTCTACCACTTCATGCCATCTTCCTTATGTATTGGGATGTCATCATGGTGCAATGTGTGTTTGTTCTGTGCACGTGGTAGTGAAATATGACACCCTCTCCATGCGGCAAATGGATAATGATATTCTTAGTAGAGACCTGTCAGAGGGGCGGTAGCAAAAAATTTACGCGATAAGAGAAAATGACTTTAGGAATTCACCATGCAGCCCCTAGGAGCCACAAAGACTCTTGATGCAGGAACGGGTCGATGTTGTGACAATGATAATGAAAATCATGTTGCAGTAGGGGAGCATGACATAAAATATGATCATGACAAAAAACTCTGAGGATGAAAGGATGACTGTGAGAAGACTTGTCCCTCGACAAACTATCTTGTGGAAAACTCCGACAGGTTTCGAACCATCATTTAATACAGAAAGAATGTGAAAATCTTGACTAACTAGGTTTGTGAAATATTTGATGTCAATCGGCTTTCCCACAACGATAAAACTCAGGGCTTGTAGGAAAAACCACAGACAATGCATAAACTCAAATGGTAAAAGTGAAACACACAGAATGACTGGCATTTATAAATGAATGAGTGGGGGGTGGAATCATGATAGAGGACATTGAATCGATGGTGACGAGAAGTTTTGAATCAGGCTGAAGATTTGCACAGCACAGTCGTGCGACGGGTACACTCCGGAGTGTGCAAAGTATAGATGATAAGAGCTGCAGAGTATATGTGATATGAGCATCGTGATTTCTTATCCTTTCTGACTTCATAATGAGGTGATGATGGTCATTATATATGTCAATGTGACCCTTACTCTAACAACTTGCCTCAATCTTTGGCACGTAAAATCCCTTTTTCTGATAGGACCCGACCTTTTGGAAAAAGACCTTTACAATTTACAGATGTTTGATTATGACTCCCTTTTCCGACTCCAAGGGCTAGACCAACCACTTGCTGACTTCGACCCATTTTTTGTTTAGTACCTAACCTCACACGCCTTGAAACATGGACCATGACTCATATAGGAATGACTCTAACTGAAAAAATTATGACACTAACACCATTAACCCTTGGGGCTTCTTCAGGGCTTTCAAAGAGAGAAGGATTTCCTGTATCCTGGGTTTGTTGGCTCTGTCCTACTTTCGGCATATCGATATCCATGCCCATTGGTGTTGTTTATTGGGTTTCCTCCACCACTGGTGTGGGGCTTCCTGTTTCCATATTAGGCGATGTTGGCACAGGGGTAGACCCAGGGTTCAGCTCCAAGAGCGCACCAACAAGCCCTAACTACTAGCCCTTTCGGCTACACCTGCGAAGCAGATGTAGTCTCACCCGAAGCAGTTATGGGGGCTTTGTAGGACAGAGATGTCTACAACCAAGGGAAATGTCAAGTGGATATAATACTAGAACATTCCATCATGCATATATTACTTATCAACTTAGATCTACTTCGCACAACTATAGATCTGATCTAACACAACAATACAATAACAATATATCAATGACAAAGAACAGAGAAACAATCATACTCGACACAAGATATACATGGTTCACCCTCTTTGTAGGGNATTGAATCGATGGTGACGAGAAGTTTTGAATCAGGCTGAAGATTTGCACAGCACAGTCGTGCGACGGGTACACTCCGGAGTGTGCAAAGTATAGATGATAAGAGATGCAGAGTATATGTGATATGAGCATCGTGATTTCTTATCCTTTCTGACTTCATAATGAGGTGATGATGGTCGTTATATATGTCAATGTGACCCTTATTCTAACAACTTGCCTCTATCTTTGGCACGTAAAATCCCTTTTTCTGATAGGACCCGACCTTTTGGAAAAAGACCTTTACAATTTACAGATGTTTGATTATGACTCCCTTTTCCGACTCCAAGGGCTAGACCAACCACTTGCTGACTTCGACCCATTTTTTGTTTAGTACCTAACCTCACACGCCTTGAAACATGGACCATGACTCATATAGGAATGACTCTAACTGAAAAAATTATGACACTAACACCATTAACCCTTGGGGCTTCTTCAGGGCTTTCAAAGAGAGAAGGATTTCCTGTATCCTGGGTTTGTTGGCTCTGTCCTACTTTCGGCATATCGATATCCATGCCCATTGGTGTTTTTTATTGGGTTTCCTCCACCACTGGTGTGGGGCTTCCTGGTTCCATATTAGGCGATGTTGGCACAGGGGTAGACCCAGGGTTCAGCTCCAAGAGCGCACCAACAAGCCCTAACTACTAGCCCTTTCGGCTACACCTGCGAAGAAGATGTAGTCTCACCCGAAGCAGTTATGGGGGCTTTGTAGGATAGAGATGTCTACAACCAAGGGAAATGTCAAGTGGATATAATACTAGAACATTTCATCATGCATATATTACTTATCAACTTAGATCTACTTCTCACAACTATAGATCTGATCTAACACAACAATACAATAACAATATATCAATGACAAAGAATAGAGAAACAATCATACTCGACACAAGATATACATGGTTCACCCTCTTTGTAGGGCTACGTCCATAGAACTGTGCTTTATAATATATTAAGAGGAATCATACAGTTATGATCTGTGCTCTTAGCCAACAGATATTCTCTCTTCTTCTCTCGATCTCTTCCCTTCCTGCGCACCTAGCTACAGGACTTGATCTTCGCACCCAGTTGAAGATATTACAATACCATAAGGCTCTCACTCTTAACACTTCTCTCTCTCACAGTACTTCTTACTCAATAACAATAACAATCACAATCCCAAAAATTATCTTACCAACCCAGCCCAATTCCTCTTGACCTTTATTTATACTTTAAAATATCTCATCGACATCCTTAGGCTAAAGCCTAAGTTTCCAAACCCTAGATACCAAAACCCTAGGTGTCTAAAACCCTAGGTCAACTTGACCTTTGTTTTCAAGGCTTCGCCAGCCTATCTTTCCTTCCTTCTCRCGTGATGATCCAAAGCATCTAACARTGGATTTTTATTCTTGTTGAGTTKYCCACAGTCCTTCTTCCTTACTRACATGTCATCCTTGGTCTCCTCATCCAATGACTTKCTTTCTCAGACTTCGCTCCATGTTTTCTGCTCTTTTTYTCACTTTGACCCAGTAACAATCACTGTGTCTTTTGMGAAGTTCTCRTTTTGACTTTTCTTCCTTGATCTTTGCTTGCTTCCATAACCAAGGGCCAACAGGCCCCCAACACTCACCTGTGACTCATCCCGAGGCACCTCAGAACTGATTCTTTTGTTTTACTTCGACTTCAGACTGCACAGTGCAGCCTTTGTTTTTTGTTCTATGCCTCCTCTCCTTCCCTATGGAAACTATTTTTTCCTGTGTCCGGTACCCAGTTTCAACTGCACCTGGTACCTAGACCCTTTTATTCATTATTTTACTTAGAACTGTGAGGCAGTTGGTTGTCATAGTACAACTTCATCCGACTCCCATTCACTAATCCTTCCTTCCATTCTTTGTTCAAAGTTTTCAATTAGTCATCTCCTCCTTCTATAACATAGGTGATCTCATATGGCCCAAGCCAATGCATTCTGAGCTTCCCAGGATGCTTCATGAACTTAGTGTCATATACCATTACTAGATCACCTTGATTGAATGTCTTCCTCTTGATTTTCATGTCATGATAGGCCTTCTCTCTTTCTTTATGTACCTGCTGGTGGAATCCTKCAATAAATATGTCTTCTTTGAGTTCGACCAACTGCGSAAGCCTCTCTTGAAAAGCGTCAGTGTCATCGATATCTATAAAGGMARCAATTMTTAGGCTTGGCACCAGGTATTCTATTGGGACAATGACTTCGAGACCATACACCAAATTGAAGGGGGTCTGCATTGTTAATTTCTTTCAAGTGGTTCTATAAGCCCAAAGTACTATTGGTACTCTTAAATCCCAGTCATCCCTGTTCACACTGCAAATTTTCATCAGCACTGTCTCCAAGATCTTGTTGAATTCTTCCACCGTCCCATTTTCTTGTGGATGATAAGGCGTGCTCTTCTGATGGTGGACTAAAAATTCCTCAGTCAAGGCTTCAACTATTTTATTTATGAAATGGGTGCCTTGATCACTCATAAGGATCTTTGGGCATCCAAACCTCGTTATGATGTCCTCGAATATGAAGCGTGTAGCTGTAGTTTCACTATAGTCCTTAACTTCTCTAGCTTCGGCCCATCTGGTCAAGTATTTTGTCTCAATGATGATGTACCTTGCTCCTGTGCACTTTCCTAGTGGGTTTATGGGTCCCACGAATTCAATGGTGCATTTCTCAAATTATTTTAGGGTTAGTTGTGGTGCTAATGGAATTTCATCTCTTCTAGATGGTTTTCCAAATCTTTGGCATACATCGCAAGCCTTGTAATAGTCTTTAGCATCTCTATGTAAGGTAGGCCACCAAAGGCCAGCTCTCAAAGCCTTCTGTGCAGTTTCTTTCACTATGTAATGTCCTCCTACAATTCCCTCATGAGCTTATGCAAGGATCAATGGTCTCTTTCCCTCCATAACACATCTTCTTAGTATCTCATCAGGTCCCATCTTGTATAGTTTTCCATCTATAAGTGAAAAGTCTGCAGCACACACTACTAGTTGTTTCTTTTGAGGGATTGTATACTCACTAGGTGCCATTCTTGTTGATAGGAACTGCAATATTTCTTCAAAGTGGTCATCAATATTTCTAATTGCTAGAAGTTGTGCATCCGACAGTGCATCCTCCAAACTAGTCGGCTCTTCATTGTGTTCCAACCTTGACAAGTGGTCAGGACCCTTGTTCATTCTTCCTAGATTGACTATGATCTCAAAATCATATTCCTAAAAGAGAAGAAGCCATCTACAGATTCTTCCCCTTAACACTGGTTTGTTGACTAGGTATTTGAGTGCGGAGTGATCAGTAAACATTTTAAAGTGCCCTCCCAAAAAGTAGTGGCGAAATTTCTGCAGCGCATACACCATGGCTAACCCTTCTCACTTAGTAGTGGTGTAGTTGACCTCTGTTGTTGATAGGTTCCTTCTAGAAAAATCTAATGGGTGGTTGATGTCTCCTATTCTTGGTTGTGCTAACACATCTCCCAATTCAATAGAAGATGCATCGACATGTACATGAAACTCCTTGGTCGAATCTGGGAAAACCAGAATGGGCACAGTGACCATCTTTTGTTTTAGTGTGTTGAACCTCTGCTGGCATTATTTTGTCTAGCTAAACTGACATTCTTTCTTTAGAATCTTCNGGCCCATCTGGTCAAGTATTTTGTCTCAATGATGATGTACCTTGCTCCTGTGCACTTTCCTAGTGGGTTTATGGGTCCCACGAATTCAATGGTGCATTTCTCAAATTCTTTTAGGGTTAGTTGTGGTGCTAATGGAATTTCATCTCTTCTAGATGGTTTTCCAAATCTTTGGCATACATCACAAGCCTTGTAATAGTCTTTAGCATCTCTATGTAAGGTAGGCCACCAAAGGCCAGCTCTCAAAGCCTTCTGCGCAGTTTCTTTCCCTGTGTAATGTCCTCCTACAATTCCCTCATGAGCTTATGCAAGGATCAATGGTCTCTTTCCCTCCATAACACATCTTCTTAGTATCTCATCAGGTCCCATCTTGTATAGTTGTCCAGCTATAAGTGAAAAGTCTGCAGCACACACTACTAGTTGTTTCTTTTGAGGGATTGTATACTCACTAGGTGCCATTCTTGTTGATAGGAACTGCAATATTTCTTCAAAGTGGTCATCAATATTTCTAATTGCTAGAAGTTGTGCATCTGGAAGTGCATCCTCCAAACTAGTCGGCTCTTCGTTGTGTTCCAACCTTGACAAGTGGTCAGGACCCTTGTTCATTCTTCCTAGATTGACTATGATCTCAAAATCATATTCCTAAAAGAGAAGAATCCATCTACAGATTCTTCCCCTTAACACTGGTTTGTTGACTAGGTATTTGAGTGTGGAGTGATCAGTAAACATTTTAAAGTGCCCTCCCAAAAAGTAGTGGCGAAATTTCTGCAGCGCATACACCATGGCTAACCCTTCTCACTTAGTAGTGGTGTAGTTGACCTCTATTGTTGATAGGTTCCTTCTAGAAAAATCTAATGGGTGGTCGATGTCTCCTATTCTCGGTTGTGCTAACACATCTCCCAATTCAATAGAAGATGCATCGACATGTACATGAAACTCCTTGGTCGAATCTGGGAAAACCAGAATGGGCATAGTGACCATCTTTTGTTTTAGTGTGTTGAACCTCTGCTGGCATTATTTTGTCTAGCTAAACTGACATTCTTTCTTTAGAATCTTCTACATGGGTGTTGTAATCTGGGCATATCCCTTAATGAACTTCCTATAATACTCAGTATGTCCCAGCGCAGTGCGCAGCTATTTGACTGAAGTAGGAGGTGGCAGATCAACTATAATGGCAATTTTAGAGGGATCTACCAGCAATCCCTACTTGCATACAATATGACCTAACAACACTCTGAATGGTGAGAAGAAGATGCATTTCTTCATATTCAATGCAATTTGACACTGCCTGCATTTATCCAACATTATCCTTAGACATTCAATATGATTTTTCAATAAACTAAAAATAGTCCAATCGTCAAAATAGGCTTCTAGAAATTTATGCAGAAACTCCTTGAATGCTTCGACCACCACCCTGGAAAATAYGGCTGGGGAATTATTCAATCCAAATGGCAGCACTATATACTGGTAGGACCCCCATTCTRTTGYAAAGGTGGTCTTGTGGAAATCTTCCTTGGCAATCTGGATCTAATGGTATCCTGAAAATCCATCTATAAAAGAATATACTTCCTRGCCTCCCACATTATCTAACACTTTGTCAGTGAATGACGTAGGGAAGGGGTCATGMAAATAGGAATCATTCAGCTTCCTGAGATCTACATAGATCTTGATCTCTCATGTCCTTTTGTCATGTACCAGCATAGGGCTGATCCACTCCAATTCTTCAACATGTTCTATAATCCCTTCTTCCAACATTCTGTCTAGCTCAATATTCACTATCTCCTTATATTTAGGGTTTAATATGTAGGGCCTTTGTTTGATTGGTTTTGCATCTGGTTTCAAAGGGATCCTCATCTCTCCTATAGGCCCTTTGATGCCCTTCATATCAATGAACTTGGTCAGAAACAAGTCCTGATACTCGTTCAGTAGTTTTGTGATCTTTTCAATGGTATAAGCATCCCAATAATCTCTGACATTTGCAAGCTTCGGTGTCTCCTCAACTCCAATATTGAATTTTTTAATCTTGATGGGTTGTCCAATGAATGGTATCTCAACTTCAGGTCCTTCCACATCTCTTTGGCCTTTTGTTTCTGTGATGTTCACCTTCATCGGATCATCGTCTTCATCAACATTGATGTTGTAACAGCCTTGCAGTTTCTCGAGAGGCGCAATCCATTCGTCCTCTTCTTGTTCCAAAGGAAGGCTAGATGCCTCCTCGAATACTTTTTGTTTCACAATCTGTAATGCTTTATCTACTGAAGGATATTGACTTTCAAATAAGAAGGTGGTTATAAAATTTGGAGTCATACCTTTCCATTCTTTAGTGATGAGGCACAACTCTGCTTGAAGGTACCATTTGATAGGTGTCGTGTCCAGTGTGTTAATAAATTTGTGTTCCCACTGTTCTTGAGGAACGTTGCTCTAGAATTCCTCACAGATTCTCACATGGTCCTTTAGGAAGCTTCGACCTGTGTATCGAACTTCGCAGCCTTCTACTTGTGATGAGAACTGTGTTGACTTCAAGGTATGACATTGTATCCAGTCTGTAATATTTCTTTTGTGCATCCCCCACCATCTTGTTGGGGTTTCTTTCAGGGCCTCATCCATTTCCAACAATCTTTGTTGCATTGGTACACTTTCTTAAAAATTCGACAAGAATGTTTCTAAAGGATTCATACCATCTAAGGTGGGTAAGTTACTTACTATTGTGTCGATCCAGCGAAATTCTCTAGTTAATCTAGCACATCTTCTTGTAGATACCTCATAAATTTTATTATGCCAGTTCTCCATTGCTTCTTCTGAGTCTGATGAACATGCGTTGTCACTTTGCCAGCTTAGGTTTCCATCGGTCGTAGGATTAATGTAATCCTTTTGTCTGACTATTAGTTTGTATATGTTTTCTAGTTCATATGCATGGTCTTCCTCTCTGATGGGTTCTGTGTATCGCTGAACTTCATCTGGTTCTAAAGGCGCAATGACCCTAAGGCCATACCTTTCAAATGTCATTCATCTTTTCTTTAAATCAACCACAGTGGAATTATTGAAAGCCCAATCAATTCCTAACAACACAGGGTAAGGGAAGTTGTCATAAACTATCTCAATTACCTCAAAATATGCAAATTTTCTTACTCCTTCGATGTCCACAGGGACATATTCCAATCTGCCAAAGGGGCTTACAACCTACTGATTAGCCATCCTAAGCCTAATAGGAGAATAGATCAGCTTAGGTTTTCCCACCAGTGCCCAGTTTTTCTTCATCATGACATTGACCTCTGACCCTAAATCGAGGACCACATATTCTATATCATACTCTCCTATTTGAGAATTTAAGTGTAACTCCTTATTTGTCCTTCTCTTCTTATCGATTTGGTGTACTTCCCTATTCAGTAAGGGGTCTATCTTTCCTAGCTCATACTCTCTGATTAAATTATGTAACTCTTGTACATCACTTTCATCCTGAATCAACTTAATGCAAGTATATAAAACTTCCATGAGCTTGCTTACCTCTTTTCCTTCTCTTGGCGAAGAAGACTGATCAAATGCCTAAGGCATTCCATATTCTCTTACTTATGGTCATGTCCTTGATGAAGAACCCTGATATTCTTTGAAATATTTTCTTTCCTCCTCGAATATTTGTATTTCTTTGTTTTCATCAAAAGTTTGGGTATTTTCTACAGCTTTCCTAATTCCTAAGTCCTCTGCAGTCTTCCCTTGGGTCAGTATATCTTCTCTTGTAGCATCACCTCCTCTGGTTATAACAATGAATCTTGGGTCTTCTTCATGAGGTTCATCATATATCAGTTGCACTTGTGGGTTCTGCTGAGGTCCTCATCTTTCCTGAAGCTTAGCCAGCAACACAGGACAATCTTCTATAACATGTTCAAATGAGCTGAGTAGCTGCAAGTTGTGCAAGGGCTCTAAAAGTCCCTTGTGAGGTGTCCTGGTTGTGCGCAATTATAGCAGATTATGTTGGAAGGTTTACAATTGGGAGTAAGCTTGTCATTAATGGAAAGAACAACGATGGCAAAGATCAACGGGATTTGAAGTGTCGAAACACTTCACCACCAAAGTGGCGAAATCGCGAAGTGGTGAAATTGCGAAGCTGGACGAAATCGTGAAGCAACAAAATTGCGAAGTGGAGAAATCGTGAGAAGATCTAGACCGTAGGATCTGGGGTATCTACGAAGGATCAATAGCCGTTATATATGGTGAAGCTACAAGGAAGATAAGTCCAAGAGTCATCCAACTCCCCAAAACTATGAAGGAATCCTGGCCGTCCATCGGGGACAGTCGTGGATCGTTGATCAAGAGGACGCGTGGCGGAAGATTGTCATGTCACTGACTGGAAATTCAAAGGAACAGGGTTCCCTAACTTCTCGAATTCGCGATATGCGAAATCGTGAAATAATCTCAACCATTAGATCGAGGCCAAATATGGACCGTTGATCAGGCACAACGAAGGCTCGTGGAGTTGCAAAGTCCTGATAAAATCTTGACCATTGATCCAAGAGGGACACTTGGCAGAAGATCAAAGCATGTCAAAGATCCATCTCAAAGTTTTGCATATCACGACTTAGAGTGACGAGAACCTCCATCACAGGAATCGCGAGATGCAAACTCATGATAAGATCCGGACCATTAGATCACCAAGGGTTCTGGACCATTGATCTAAGCTCCATCTTAGAGCTTCACCTATCGCGACTTGGAGTGACAAGAACCTCCATATAAGGAACTGTGAGATGTGAATTCATGATAAGACCATCAATTCACCAAGAATGTGGACCGTCGATCTGAGATCCATCTCAGAGTTTCTCCTATCGCGACTTGGAGTGACAAGAACCTCCATCTAAGGAACAACGAGATGCGAGATCGCAATAAGATCTGGACCGTCGGATTTATGGATATTTCAACCATCGATCAGACTTGATGAAGTTTATAAACTCATGAAATATGAATCACCTTTTTGGCACAGCCTGCGGTCACCGCCGGTGGTCACGTGAAGGGAAGGAGTAAGTTCAGATAAGCTCCATTTCAGGGTTTTGGGGATAGCGACTTGGAGAGTCGAGATGCCTCATCTCTAGATTCATGAAATGTGAAATCGTGAAAGCGATTTATGCATAAGTGTGTGGTCTCAGCCAATGGTCACACCATCAAAGCGCTGAAGAGAAGAGTACGTGCAGACAAGCTTCTTTTCGACGTTTCGGTGATTACGACTTGGAAAGTCGAGAAACTTCACAATGGAATTAATGAAAAGGTGAAACACGAAATCATGAAAAGCACGTTATGAACAAGCGCTTATTCATAGCCATGGTCATATAAAGGAAGGAGCTAGCACAGAAAATCTCCATTTCGTAGTTTCAGAACTCGTGACATGGAAACTCAAGATGTCTCATCACAGAATCTCCGAATTGCAAAAGTGTGAAACGGGTAAATAACACAAAAACCCATCAAATTTAATCCAATGATGGAGGTGAACATGAGCATGATCGGAGGGCTAATGTTGATCCTCACAATGTAACTGCTAGAAACCATTGATGGTTTCTACCAGAGGATGCGAAGAGACTTTTGTGTGATTTCCAGAGGAGCTGAAGAGTTACATGGAATCTGCCAGTGGAATGAAGATGATTCGTGGAGGAAATTGACAGTTGGATTAGGGTTGGAGCTCGTAAATAAAACAAAAAGCATGAGCTCAACTGTAACAAAGAAGACGAAAAGTCTCAACTTCCAGAGAGAAAAAGGAATCTCGGCATAACACCTAGTGATGATATACATAGGGGTTGAACTGTCAGAGAAGCTGAAGAGTCACAATGATGATCACTCAGAGCACTTGAGATGTGGAGGAGATTGGCATGGTATGAGCATATAGAGGAATGGAGAATATTGCATGCACAAGATGCACAAAAGATATATATACACGGTATAGAGAAGAGATGATGTTGTTGTTGGAGTTGATGTGGTTGCTGTTGTTGAAGGTGATTCATGCGTGAAGGAGGAGGGAAGTGCAGTAGTTGAATTGAATAGAAGAGGAACTGTGCAGTGAATGGACATGGCACACATAGCATAAAAGGCAAAAGAACAGACAGCGCAAGTCAGGTGTTCAAGAAGGTAGTGAGGTAGAAGAAGCAACGAAATGCAGTAGAACAGTGATGAGACTGGTAAGCTATTATTGAACGCTATATCACTGTAATAGGTTTCAGTATTTCATATTCATAATCTAGGGTGGTAGGGAGGTGCTAGGGAGGATTGTTGTCCTCATATTTTCAAGTGGGTGCTTGAACACAGGGAGTTGTAGCTTCCTTCTAGTCGGTACTAGAGAAACCAGGGAGTTGGTGCTTCCTTCTACTTGGTGCTAGAGAAACCAAGGAATTGGTGCTTCCTTCTAGTGGGTGCTAGAGAAAAACAAAGAGTTGGTGCTCTCAGCAAGTTGCAGTTTGAAAAATAGAGGTTGTAGCCTCATAATGAGTTGGTGCTCATATGTATGATAATGTAAAGAATGTAAATAATACTTATCATATAAAGAAGAAGAGCTTTTTACCCTGTATGGGTTTCCTTGGGAAATATCTGTCTCTGTGTTTCTCATATATGTGACTGATGTTGAATGTGCCTTTGTTTATTTCCCTGCATTATTGTGATCATCATTGAGTGCCTTATAAATATTTTAAAAGAAGCATAATTTTTTAAGCTCGGTGACAACTGATTCACCCCCCCTCTCAGTTGTCCAACAATTGGTATCAGAGCCAACCCCTTTTATCTAAGGGTAGATCCTAGAGCTTAAACATGTCAAGCCATGA
>JZKD02S1636538.1:27566-44162 GCA_000966675.3 Picea glauca
CAATTCACTTTGTCATCTTCAAAAATTCATTTCTCCTCAACCATGAGGATCCATGTGACATGCCACATACCACCGAAAACAAAATGATGTATACTATCCATCCATGGGTGTTGTACCTGCATGTGCATTTTCCTTCATGTCCAACTACTTTCATCAATCTTGCGGTCCAAAACCCATGACTAGGGTTGACATCAATGAAAACAACCAATCTTCCAACACGTCGTTGGATCGTGGACTCCAGGTGAAATGCTCCAGGAGCAAGTGGAGTTTGAGAATCGGAACTCCAAAATCCCGAAAGGACAAATTGATCTTGTCCATTGGTTTGGAGGGCCACATGTCACCTAATCGTTGAGACTAAGGATCGCGCATGGACAGAGGAAAGAAGGTAGA
This sequence comes from Picea glauca, assembly GCA_000966675.3. NCBI lineage: Eukaryota > Viridiplantae > Streptophyta > Pinopsida > Pinales > Pinaceae > Picea > Picea glauca. The sequence continues at coordinate 27,957 of JZKD02S1636538.1, forward strand.
GTCATCCATTGAAGAGGACATATTTCAGCAGATCTTCCATTCCAGAAGATATCCAATAAAAAAAAACAGGGTTTGAGATCTGAAACTCCCGGAGCCTGGATCACGAACTAAATTTCAGTCATTGATGAAGGAAGGTGAGATCTGGTCCACAGACTTGAGAGGACAGATCTGGACCGTCTGTTCAAGAGCACCGTCAAGATCGTGATATCGACAGTCATACTCCATAGCGGGGCTAGAACATGCTCGGGTCTTAATTTTTCGTGAGCAGGCCGAAATTGAAACCACGGTTTAGGAGAAAGGACGTGTGGAGGCTCGTAGTGAATTGTGGGGTGAAAAGTGGGTTTCCCTCAAACCACCTATGGACGTACCCACAATCGTGTGGTCACATGAAGCTCATAGCCCAAGGTCATATTGTGAAATAGAGTCGGTGCTCACTAGACAGAAATCGGGAAGCACATTTTGAATAGTTATTTGGTTGCCGCCGATGGTCACGTGAGAGGAAGGGGTTTAGAAAGAAAATATAGTGCCCATTGTGAATTTTTCTCAGGAAGAGAAAAGGCGCTAAAGGGATGAGCACACGAAGGTTCTCTCTATAACTACCAAGATAGATTGATTGTAACTACAGAAAATGTCTGATTGCATCTTCCATAGAATTCAAAGAATATCAGGGTGATAGCCAGAGGAGCTGAAGAGTCTCAAGGTAACTACCAGTGAAGTGAAGATTCATCATTTAGAAAATTGACAGATGGAAATGTGTCGAATATTGTAACTTCCAAAGAAGCTAAAGAATCTCAGGATAATGAGCATTGATGAAGAAAAAACTCGGGATGATCGCCAGAGAGGATGAAGAGTTGAGTGTGTGCCCTGGCAGAGGACTTGGCATGATAAATATGCACAGAACATAGAAGAAATGGTTACTACTATGGAGAGTTATTCATGTGGGTAGAGGCATGTTGTGTGCAAGATTTGAAACGCATAGAAGAGGTGTAGCGCATTGAATGGAAATAATACACAGAGCATAAAGCACAAAAGAAAGAGATAGAGAATAAATCTTTATCTGAGAGAGGAAGAGAAATATGAGGTGTGCATTCAGAGACAGAGAAGAAGAATAGAAAGCTCAAGGAGAGGAGAGCAGAGAGAGACTAATGCAGGCATAGCATAGCAGTGTAGTAGAACAATGATGAGACTGGTAAGCCATAGATAAATGTTGTATCACTGTGATGAATTCAAGAAAAGAAAAGATTTATATTTTAGGGTGGTAGGGAGGTGCTAGGGAGGATTGGTGTCCTCAGAGTTTCAAGTGGTTTCTTGAACAAAGGGAGTTTTAGCTTCCATCTAGTTGCAGCCAGAAAAACCATGGTGGTAGGGTGGTGCAAGGGAGAACTATTGTTCTTTGTTATACAGATTGGTGCATGTGTAAATAGAAGTTCGTGCTTCCATCCAGTTGGTGCTGGAATACTCAGGGAGTTGGTGCTTCCTTCTAGTGGGTACTAGAGAAACCAGGGAGTTGGTGCTTCCTTCTAGTGGGTGCCAGAAAAACCAGAGATTTGGTTCTCTCAACAAGTTGCTTCTTGTAAAAATATAGGTTATAGCCTCAGGAGGAGTTGGAGCTCATAAGAATGATAATTTACAGAAAATAAAGATTACATATCATATCAAGAAGAAGAGGTTTTTCTCTTTATGGGTTTCCTCAGGAAATATCTGTCTCTGTATATTTCATGTGTATGATTGACGTTGAATACTATATTTCTTACCTCCCTGCATTATTGTGATTGTCATTGAGTGTTTTGTAAAGAGTTTAAAATAGGCATAATTGTTTAAGCACAGTAACAACTAATTCACCCCCTCCCCTCTTATATGTCCAACAATTGGTATCAGAGCGGGTTCCTTTTTTCTAAGGGTAGATCGTAGATCTTAAACATGACTAGCCATGAAGGAACCTCAACCAATAAGGCCCCCATGTTCAATGGAACAAACTTTGCCTTCTGGAAAGTTAGGATGAGAACCCACATAATGGCTTTAGGTGCAGACGTCTGGGATGTGGTAGAGCTTGGTTATGTAAATCCAGTTGTACCAGCCAATAAGGCAGACAAGATAGAATTCAGGTTCAACACTAAGGCGCTGACTGCGATTCTGAGTTGGCTTGCAGAAGTAGAATTTGTAAAAGTTATGCACTTAGAATCTGCCAAAGCAATGTGGGACAAACTCATTAGAAGCTATGAAGGTGATGAGAAGGTAAATGATGCCAAGCTTCAAACCTACATATTACAATTTGAACAACTAAAGATGAATGAGGATGAGACAGATAATAATTTTTTCTTAAGAGTTGAGGAACTAGTAAATGCAATGAAAGAACTTGGTGAAAAAATTGAGGAAGCCTCTTTAGTTCAGAAAATTTTGAGATCTCTGCCAGATAGATTCAACCCAAAGGTCTCTGCTATAGAAGAATTTAATGATATAAAAGCTTTGTATTTTTATCAACTTCTAGGAACATTGTCTACATATGAAATGAGGATAGGTAAAGATAAATACACCACTAGAGAAGCTTCTTTTAAAGAATATAAGAATGAGGAATCTGAGCTTGATGAAATTGAAGCAAAATTTGTGAGAAAACTAAAGAACGGATCAGGAAAGTATCAAGGCAAGTTTCCCTTCAAACATTTTAACTGTGGAAAGATAGGTCACTTTTCATTTAAGTGTCCACACAAAAACAAGGACTAGAACTCTGAAGGTGAAGAGAAGTACAAATCCAAAAGATTTGATAAAAATAAAATATTATGTGTCAACAATGACGACTCTTCAGAAGACACAGATAGTGACTCTTCCTGTGAAGATAAGGTAAATGAATTTGTGCTTATGGCCAAAGAGTATTATGATAATAAAAGCACAGGAAGTGATTTTAATGATGAAGAAGTTCTAGTTGACTTGGAAGGAGAGCTAATCAGTGCTTTGGAAGAGATTGACAGACTCAAGCTTAAGAAGAGAAAGCAAAAACAATGGTTGATACAGTTCGAGAAAGGAAGTAAAAAACCTGATGAAGACTTTGCCCTGCTAAAAGTGGAATTAGAAGACAAAAAGAAAATCGAAGACATTCTAAAACAACAGTTATCAGAAAAGAAGGCAAGATGTGAAGATCTGGAAGAAGAAGTAGTGAAAACTAGGAAAGCGTTGGAGAAATTTCAAGCCTTGTGTTATCGCACTAAATTGCCTTGGGTTTTTAGTTTGTTTTTATCCTTTTTTAAGCCTGAGATTTTAAATTTTTAAAGTTTCATCCCTTTAAATTTTATGTTTGGTAGGACCCCTTAGATGAATAAATTTTTGGGTCATAGCTCTAGTTTGATCCTCAAATTGATTTTTGGACTTAAAACATTTTTAGTTCATGACTTGAATTTTGGACCCCTTCATGATTTGTCACTAGGATCGATCCCTCCCCTCCCATGACTAGAACAATGTGACACACCTTTCTCCTCACTCATGACCCTATAGGCATGCCTTACTATACTTTCTTATATGTCCAATCATTTTTAAAATTGCAGCGTTGCTCACTCATCAGGCAGTTCCGTAGCGCCTTACCCGTTCATCATATTTCCACTATGAGTCATGATTACCACAAATGATGTCATGTTCCTTGTTTTCAGTGCTAGGAATTGGTTAAAGATACCTCCATGATCTAGTATTTAAAATCCATGATAACAGTTTTTGATTTGAAAATTCAAGAATGTTGCGCTGCTCAAACTCATTGTTCTGACCAAGCGATAGTGGTGCGAACAAATCTGATGCTGAGGTAGATTTGAGGGCCGAAATTTTTGTGGCTTCATCCTGAGATTTCGTTGAAGCTTCAGATAGGTGTTTACTCCACAGGTATCCTATGTTTCCTCCTCTAAACATTAGTTTTCACAAAGAAGTTAGCGCTTAGAGTTTGGTTTATTGGGCTTGCACAGTTGTAAGGGAATCATCTTCGCATCATATCCTTATCTCCTTCTTTTCAAACCTGTGAAATTCATTTGCTTGTATCAAATTCTGATTACATATGCTTGCCATAGCTACTAAGGTTGCAAACATATAAACAGTCTATATTCTGCATACACGTTGTGATACCTAGAGGCACTTCTTAACCCCTCTGTGTCTCCCATGCTTCCTTTCATTCTTGAGTTAAACATTTTTACCATGTACCATAAAGAGTTTGATGCCTCTCTTTCTGCCAGAATATGCAAAGAGGCCATCCAGAGGTGACAAGACAGTTTGCATTACATTTTTATGGTAGGAGAACCAAGGTTGGGGATTTGGAATTTTAGGTGACTGAAACCTCTATCTCAGCTGCAACAGGAATCCCTACTACATGTGAAAAGTGGTTCAAAGTCATGGCTTTGAGTTCAGCCTATGCCAAAGATCTCCTTAAACCTGAACATCAAGCCAGTGATTTATCTAAAGGTGTGCCAAGGAATCAATTGACTGAACAGTTTGACAAGATTTTGAAGATCATCCAAAGATAGTTTACATGTGAAGGGAGATTTAACACATTGTACTAGTACCATATAAGGCTTTTGTTGCATTTTACTGGTAAAGTTGAAATGAATATTCCCTATTATTTGTTAAGGAGAATAGGTAAGATGTCAGACAGGATTCAACCCAAGTCTAAGGATGTGGATACTAGCCTTTTCCACTCTGGACTGATCAGAATGCTAGTCTCCGAGGAATTAGGTAAGAAAGAGATTTCATGGTAGAATTTTTTTGTTGCTTCTCACTTTAAGTTGGATCTAGCATCTACTCCTCAATCACAGAATGAAAGTCCTTTATCACCCACCAGTGTTGTTAAAGCAGGTACCAGTAGGAAGAGAAAGGGTAGAGCCCCTGTTCAAGTTTTAGAGGTCAACAAGCAGGTCCCAGGAGTTGAGGAGAAAGCTTGTCCTTCCCCACAAAGAGATTTTTTACCACCTCCTCCACCAAGGTTAGAAGAGGTTCCTTCTTCTACCAAAACTACATTCAAGAAAGTTAATAAGCTACACTTCCCCTCTTCTCCTTCAGTAGTCAATACCAAGGGTAGAAGACCTTTCACAAGATCATAAATTCCTAGGGAAGTTGTTGAAGAACAGTCTCTACCAGAAATACCTGTATAAAAGAATAAGGGTAAAGGCATTAAAAAGCCTATGGAAAGGAAGGAAGAAACCCCTATGCCAAAGAAGAAAAATAAATACAAACACAACAAGAAGCCTGATGAAGCAGACAAGGTAATTCCCATGCAGGTGGAAAAGGAGACCGAGGAAAATCCTGTTGAGACTGTGCATGTCACTACTCCACCTAAACTTTGCACATAGACGCACAATGGCACTACTTAAATTCGCTACCCAATATCTAGAAGAGAACAATTTTTTCACACATACGTAGCACAGTGGTGCTACGTAAATTCACTACCTAATATTTCACAGAGGGAAAAGTTTGCACAGAGAATATGAGGGTCCAGTGCTACCTTCTCTACTTGTCCAGTTTTGAAGTACGCTTCTCAGACTGCTACCTAAAGAAGCTACCAACAGACACTACGGATTCAGGAGGGCCAAGCCAACAACTTTTTGTATAGTTGATGATGGAGAAGATTGTGGAAACATCAGCTGGCATAATGAGGACAACCACATGCTCCTGAAAGACACATGGAAAACAAGGAGTTGGGCACCAAAAGGGAATCAAATCAATTTGAAGTTGGGTTGGATTAGTCACCAACATTTTCCTATTGTATAGCATAGGTTGTTAGCCAAGTTGTTAGATGAAGTAAATTCTTAGAGATTTTCAAGGGAAGGAGGCCAGCTTGTACCTCCAGTTGTTGCCTCCCTTTTGCTATAAATAGATAGATGAAATGCTTTAGTAGGTTCAGATGGTTGATCAAGGCTCCCTTAGACTGTAATATTTTGATGAAGTGATTGTGAACTGGCTATGTACAGGATTTAAGACATTTTGGTTAATAGAAATCAGCTTCTCTTTCAGCTTATTTGCTTCTAATGCTAAATGTTCATGCTTTGAATGATTCACATGAATGGTTGTGGTGATGTTATGGTGGATGTTTGATCATTATATTATCATGATGTTTATTTAGCTTCCTTAGTTTCTAAGTTCAAGAAGATGTTGTGTTAAGAAACTTTCTTCCTTAGGCTTTTGTAGACCTGATGTTTACAAGAGCTCTTACATTCCTCATTCAAGTCTTCCCTCTATTCATACTTACTCCCAATTATTGATTGAAGTTAGCCAAGACCTTGATTGTTGGTGCATGCTATCCCTGTTATATGAGTTGGAACATTATCATTTTGAGTCCTTTTCCATTTGACCCTTTAAAACACTCTTACATTCACGTATAACTTGATGGGTATTGGGCTTGACTTCCATGCAATCTGAGGGTGATTCCTGGTGCTAACATTCTTGGCACCATTTTCGGGGAACGATTTGAATACTTTTCCCTGGGATTGAATGACACAACATACTATTCCTAAACGTGCATTAGAACTCAGTATCTTGAAGATGGCAACTTGCACCTAGTGACTCCATTGTTTTAGCTCTGGCACCTAAAGGCAGGCATACAAGATCAAATCCACAACTACCTTTGGTTCCATTTGAGGATGACCCAGAGAAAATAATCAAGAAGGAAAATATTCTCTAAAAAAAAATTCTGTTGTTGCTAAAAGTGCTTCTGGTCAGTTGCCTGATTCCACTCTTGATACTCCAGTTGTTTTATCAAGTAATCTTTATTTACCTTTTACTGAAGTATCTAAGAAACTCGATTTTGAAGAGTTTCCTGTTGAATACTCTCCCTTTGAGACTGAATTGAAAGAAGAAAACATTGACATTTTATCTTCCCCTAACATTGAAAAGTGTTTCAGTCTTGATAGTTTTGAAGATTTCCCTACTTTAGGTTTTGCTACACCTCTTTCTCTTAAAAAAATTTCTACCAAAGAAGTGGAAACTTCATCTCCTTTTCATACCTTACCATATTCTTCCAAGACTCAGCCCTCTACTATGAAAAATTAAACCCCCCCTTCATACTTTCATTCTTCTCCTAATCTGCACACAGTCAAGTCTCCTTCTCCTTCTTGTTCACCAAGAGTTCAAAATCAAATGGCAGTTGCTAACCCCCCTGCAAATAGGATGGATGCCATATTGGTTGCAAGATATGCTCCTCTAGTCTTACCTCAACAAGTAAATGTTCTCCCTCTTGGAGATTATTTGAAATAGATGCCCAATTTTACGGGAGAAGAAGATATAACTGCGGAGGAACATCTTTTTTCTTTCTACAACTATGCAGATAACCAAAATATTGAAAATGAGGATGTGTGGATGAGGGTTTTTGTCCAAATCCTTTTTTGTGAGGCTAGGAAGTGGTTTAGGGGTCTGGCCCCTAGATCCATTACTGGTATTGAAGTAATGGATGAAGCCTTTTTTAGGCACTGGGGGGACAAAAAGGATTTTTTGTACTACATCACCGAATTCGGATAGGATTTAACAAAATGTACAACAAGATCCATGATGAGATAAAACCCATTATAACCTCTGCAAAAATCACTTATGCCAGTGCATTTGACCCTAAGTTCTACCTCCTATTGAGAGAAAGAAGGTCACCTTCCTTAGTTCATATGCAAGATGCAATCTTGGAGGTAGAATCCAATATAGGGGCATCAGATAAGCTCAGGGAGGAATCTGATAGGGATAGGAGAAAAAATAGAGCTGAAGCTTCAAATTTTGATTCTTCTGTTGTCCATTCTCAATTAGATGAGTTGACCAAACTAGTAAAGTCTCTTTCTACTAAGATTGAGAAGTTAAAATCAAAAGGGAAACAAACATATAGAAATGCTCAAAACACTGACAATAGAGGTAACTTCAGGAGACCAAATAATGCTCCCCAAATCCTTCCCAGAGATCCCAGAAACAGAGAAAGAGATGATCAGAGGGTACAAGATCCTTTCCAAAAAAATTTAGTTGTTGATGAAGAAGAAGAGGAGGTAGAGGTTGATCCTGAAATTCACTGCTTAGGTGACACATCCCCATCCCCACACTTGACTCAATCCTCTTATGAGAAATCCTTGATGGATATTCAAATTAATGAGTTAAATAAGGGAGAGAAAGCAAAAGAAAATACTAATAAATATAATCTGAGATCTAAAAAGAATGAAGGAAACATTGATGCCCATAATCAGCCTACCCAAAAAGAATATTTTTCCAAGGCTGTGCCAATGAGTAGCAAGGAAAAAGACACCCAAATTCCACAAGTTTTGATCAGAAATCCTTATCCTGGAACCAAAGAGACCTTGAAGACTTATTGTTCCTTCAATTTTGAGAATGAGATCCAGAAAATAAAGATCCATGTACCTTTTTGGAATTGATAAAAAATGAAGAATTTAAAAAATATCTATCCAAAATGTTACAGCCCGAAGCCTCTCCAAATGCCATTGATTCATTAAATCTGCAAGATGAAAATCTAGTAGTGATTTTGGGTCCATTGATAGAAGATAGAGATGATTCATCCCCCCTTTTCTATACATCACTGAATATTCATGATAAAGTGCTACATAATTGTTTGATGGATTCAGGGGCATCCCACAATCTCATGCCAAAATATGTTATGGATGAACTTGGGTTAGAAATCATAGAGACTTATCATGATTTATATTCTTTTGATTCCAGAAAAGTGAAGTGTCTTGGATTCATTAAGGATATGGTAGTGAATTTATTTCAGTTGCCCATGAAAATTATACTTATGGACATCGTAGTTGTTGATGTTCCCCCCAAGTTTGGCATGCTTTTGTCAAGGTCTTGGATAAAAAGACTTGGGGGGACCTTGCAGATGGATATCTCTTATGCTATTATTCCCGTTTTGGGGGGAGAGCATAGAAGACTTTACAGGGAAGCTCAATTGGATTACATCATTAGTGATGAAGCAAACCCCACAAATCATCATGTTTTTGTTTTTGATACAGATCTGGGATCTAGCATTTTGCAGCTCACTGACACTCCTGAAGCCCCTTTAGAAATCAGAAAACAGTCCATTACCTTTTCTGAGGAGCCTCCTCTAACCACTTATGTCTGGAATATGTTCTTTGATGGGGCCTCTTCTAAGGAAGGTGTTGGTGTTGGGGTGGTGTTTGTCTCACCAACTCAAGAAACTATATCTTTGTCATATAAACTAGAATTTGAAACTACTAATAATGTGGAATAATATGAAGCTCTTGTCTTGGGATTGAGGGCTTCCAAAGACATGGGGATATAAGAGCTATCATTATTTGAGGATGTTGAATTAATAGTCCATCAGATTAAAAATATTTATCAAACAAAGCACCCTAGGCTTAGATATTACAGAAATTAAGTGTGGGATTTGGTGGGTAGTTTTTTCTTTGCTTTTAACATATCATTCATTCCTAGAGAAGAGAATACCATGGCTGATTCTTTAGATGTATCAGCAAGCAACTTCAGAATTCCTATACCACCCAAAATCAAGTATGATGTAGAAGTCAAATGTATGCCTTCTATACCGTACAATGTAAAATATTGGAAGATGTTTGAAGATGATTTAGAACTTAAAAATTTCCTCAAGACTGTTGATGAGTTTTATGCATTACACATTGATCAGGATCATGATTTAGAAATTACTCCTCATGCTAATGTTTTCCTCAATAAAATTGCTAATCATCATATTGTGCAGCTACCTAGCAATCATATTCCAAAAGGAATAGTTCCTTTGGAAAGATTATTTGACAGGAATGTTGTGGCAATGAAAGGGAAGGTATCCATTGATGATGTTGATATAACTAAGTGAAATTTGGGCACTAAAGAGAATCTGAAATACGTCAAATTGTCAAGTATCCTATCAGAAGAGAAGAGGGAAGAATATACTAAGTTGTTGAAGGAATTTTTTGATGTATTCACTTGGACTTATGAAGATATCAGAACTTATGACACAAGAATTATAGAGCACAAGATTCCATTAAAAGAAGACACCAAACCCTTCAGGAAAAAGTTGAGGCAAATTAATCCTATGTTACTGCTTGTTAGGGAGAAAGAGGTAAAAAATATTTTAGATGAAAAAATTATCATTCCTTTGAGGTATTCTGAATGGGTGGCCAATTTGGTGCCGGTAAGGAAAAAGAATGGAGAAATCAGACTTTGCATTGATTTCCGAAATCTGAATAGAAGATCAAAAAAGGATAATTACCCTTTTCCCAAGATGGAGCACATATTACAAAAGGTGACATGAGAATCCAGGATGTCCATGGTTGATGGTTTTTTTGGGTACAATCAGGTCTCCGTTTTGCCAGAAGATAGAGAGAAGATGGCCTTTACCACTCCTTGGGGTACATTTATGTACGCCAAGATGCCCTTTGGTCTGATGAATGCAGGGGAAAAAATTTCAGCGAGCTATGGACATAGAATTTATTGGAGAGAAGGATAAGTTTGATGTTATCTATTTAGATGACATAACAGTGTACTCTCAGTCTGATAAAGAACACTGCGATCACTTAAGAAAGGTTTTCTTGAAATGCAGAAAATTTGGCTTCTCTTTGAATCCGAAAAAATAATTGTTTTCCATGAAGGAAGGAAAATTATTGGGGCATATCGTGTCATATGAAGGGGTAAGGATTTATTCCAGTAGGTTTGAAGCTATACAAACATTGTCACTCCCTAGATCCAAAAAAGAGGTTCAATCTTTTCTGGGAAAAATTAATTTTTTGAGAAGATTTGTGTCAAATTTTGCTGAGATGGTTAAGTATATTACAGACTTGCTGAGGAAGGGTAGTGAAATCAAATGGATTGTTGAGTCCCGTGATTCTTTTGATTAAATAAATAAAGCCTTGACTGAAGCCCCAGTTCTTGTCAACTAGACTACTCCAAGGACTTTCTTATTTTTTATTTTGCCTCTTTTGATACAGTAGCAACAGTCCTATTGCAAAAGAACGTTGAAGGCTTAGAGCAGCCCATTGCCTTTTCCAGCAGGGCATTGAGAGATGTTGAATTAAAATATGAAATCATGGATAAGAAAGCCTATGCATTGGTTAAATCTATAAAATCCTTCAGATTTTATTTCCTGCATTCAAGAGTTATTGATTATGTCCCATCAGCTATTGTAAAAGAAGTTCTCATTCAACCTGATATAGACGAAAAAAGGAGCAAGTGGATTGCTAAATAACTTGAATTTGATTTGGAAATTAAGCCTACCAAATTGGTTAAAGGATAGGGTTTAGCCAAGCTCTTGGCTGAATCAAATTGCTCAGCATTGGAGGTTAATTTCATCCACTCATGTACAAAAAATCAACAGGCTGAATTAACTGATAAAGGTTCTCAAATCATCTCTGCATTGGAAAATTGCAGCTGGTTCAAGGACATTATATTTTTTCTGCAAAATTTACAGCATCCAAGTGGTATGGAAAAGAACAAGGTGAGAGCCTTAAAACTCAAATCAATAAAGTATCACCTTGTTGATCAAATTTTGTATTGGAAGGACCCATTAGGAGCGCTTTTGAGATGCCTAGACCCCCAAGAAGCCCAAAAGATTATGTCTGATTTTCATGAAAGTTTATGTGGGGGGAATCATTATTGGAGAACCACGACATACAAGATCCTCAGGGCTAGGTACTTCTGGCCTAGTTTTTTCACTGATGTTTGTGCTAATATTAGATCCTGTGATAAATGTCAGAATTTCTTCGGAAAGCAGGAGCTTAAGTCTTTTCCATTAAAGCCTGTGGCAGCTTTAGGACCTTTCTAGCAGTGGGGCCTATATTTTATTGGGGAAATTCATCCCACTTCCAGTGGTCAACATAGATGGATCTTGACTGTTATATATTACTTTACTAAATGGATTGAAGTTATCCCTACAAGGAATTGTTCCCACAAAGTGATCATTGGTTTCCTTGAAGACATTATGGCAAGGTTTGGGTGTCCTGATAGAATCATCATTGATAATGTTGCATATTTTAAGGTTGAACCATTGATTCAGTTCTGTGAATAGTTTGGGATCACTTTTATTCATTCTACCCCTTACTACCCTCAGGGAAATGGGCTTGTAGAATCCTCAAACAAAAGCATTATAAAGATCATTAAAAAGTTGTTAGAGGATAACAAAAAGACATGGGACTCAAAACTCAAATTTTCTTTATGGGCTGACAGAGTGACGGTAGAAAGGTCCCTGGGACTTTCCCCTTTCCAACTGGTGTATGTAGTTGAGGCAATCTTTCCTTCTCAGCTTGCCTTGCCTGTGGCAAAATTATTCCAATATTACCAAGGGGATCCCGATCATATGATCAGAAGGATTCAGCAGATGGTTGAAGTGCAGCAGACTCGAGAGAAGCTTGTAGACAAAGCATATGATCATCAATTGAATATCGAGCAGGCATTCGACAAAAAAGTGAACCAAGAGGATTTTCAACTGGGTGATCTGGTGCTCAAGTGGGATGCACCGAAGTAAGATAGAAGCAAGCACGGTAAATTTGAATCTTTATGGATCGGTCCTTTCAAAATATCGGAGGAATTCTCTCATAACACTTTCAAGTTGTAGAATATGGAGAATGAAGAGGTTTTTGGTGGCCCTGTCAATGGGCATTTCCTGAAAAGGTACTTTGCTTGAGCCTTGAGTGGATCTTCATGTCATTGTAAATATCATTTTTTTTTTTTTTTTTCAATAACTGACCCCATAGCCCTAGGATAAGGCACTAAATCTACTCATTCTTGGCAACCCGTAGGTGGCATGCCATCCTCTATGGAGCCAATGTTATCACACTAAATTTCCCCTAGTTTTTAGTTTGTTTTTATCCTTTTTTAAGCCTTAGATTTTAAAATTTTAAAGTTTCAACCCTTTAAAGTTTATGTTTGGTAGGACCCCTTAGATGAATAATTTTTTTGGGTCATAGCTCTAGTTTGATCCTCAAATTGATTTTTGGACTTAAAAGCTTTTTAGTTCATGACTTAAATGTTGGACCCCTTCATGATTTGTCACTAGGATCGATCCCTCCCCTCCCATGACTAAACCGATGTGACACACCTTTCTCCTCACTCATGACCCGTAGGCATGCCTTTTTGTCCTTGCTTATCTATTCAATCATTTTTAAAATTGGAGCACTGCCCACTCATCAGGAAGTTCCATAGCGCCTTACCCATTCATCATATTTCCACTACGAGTCATGATTACCAGGACTGATGTCATGTTCCTTTTTTTCAGTGTCAGGAGTTGGTTAAAGATACCTCCAATATCTCGTATTTATGAGCCCTGATAACGGTTTTTATTTGAAAATTCAAGAATGTTGCACTGCTCAAACTCATAGTTCTGACTAGGCGACAGTGGTGCGACCAAATATGATGCTGAGGTAGATTTGAGGGCCGAAATGTTCGTGGCTTCATCCTGAGATTTCATTGAATCTTTAGACAGGTGTTTACTCCACAGGTGTCCCATGTTGCCTCCTCTGCACATTAGTTTTCACAAAGAAGTTAGCGCTCAAGGTTTGTTTTATCGGGCTTGCACAGTTGTAATGGAATCATCTTCACATCATATCCTTATCTCCTCCCTTTTCAAACCTATGAATTTCATTTGATTGTATCAATTTATGATTACATCTGCTCGCCATAGCTACTGAGGTTGCAAACATATAAACAGTCTATCTTCTACGTACGTGGTGCGCTACCCAGAGGTGTTGCTTAACCCCTCTGTGTCTCCCATGCTTCCTTCCATTCTTGAGTTAAGCATTTTTACCCAACTACAAAGGGCCAATTGAAGATTTCCCCCTCATTGTCCAAATTCTCAATACCTGTACAAATCTAAGGGTGGGATTCCCACAGTTAAAACTTGGCTTACTGCACCAGTCTGTTTTAAAAGGTTAGCCTTGTACATTTGAAGCCTGATTTTAAGTCTTCCTGGTTATTACTACCCCATAAGCCTTAAGAATCTCTCATTCTAAGCCATGGAGACTCCTCAATTGAAGAAGACACACAAAGGGGGCAAGGTGGTTAGGACAGAACCTATGGATATGCATCTTTTTGATACATATCCCATGGCAAGAGAGGTCTTTCAAAGAGTGGGATGCCTCTCTTTCTACTAGAATATGCAAAGAGGCCATCCAGAGGTGACAATATAGTTTGCATTACATTTTGACGGAAGGAGAACCAAGGTTGGGGATTTGGAATTTGAGGTGACTAAAGCCTCTATCTCAGCTACAATAGGAATCCCTACTATAGGTGAAAAGTGGTTCAAAGCCATGGCTTTGAGTTCATCCTATGCCAAAGATATCCTTAAACCTGAACATCAAGCTAGTGATTTATCTAAAGGTGTGCCAAGGAATCAATTGATTGAACAGTTTGACAGGATTTTGAAGATCATCCAGAGATATTTTACATGTGAAGGGAGATTTAACACATTGTACCAGTACCATATAAGGCTTTTGTTGCATTTTACTAGTACATTTGAAATGAATATTCCCTATTGTTTGTTAAGGAGCATAGGTAAGATGTCAAACAAGATCAATCCAATTCTAAGGATGTGGATACTATCCTTTTCCACTCTGTACTGATTAGAATGATAGTTTATGAGGAATTGGGTAAGAAAGAGATTTCATGGGAGAATTTTGTTGTTGCTTCTCACTTTAAGTTGGATCTAGCATCTACTCCTCAATCACAGAATGCAAGTCCTTTATCACCCACCAGTGTTGTTAAAGTAGGGACCAGTAGGAAGAGAAAGGGCAGATCCCCTGTTCAAGTTTCAGAGGTCAGCAAGCAGGTCACATGAGCTGAGGAGGAAGCTTGTCCTTCCCCACAAAAATATTTTTAACCACCTCCTCCACCAGGGTTATAAGAGGTTCCTTCTTCTACCAAAACTAAATCCAAGAAAGGGAAGAAGCTACACTTTCCCTCTTCTCCTCCAGCAGTCAATACCAAGGGAAAAATACCTTTCACAAGATCATCAATTATTAGGGAAGTTGTTGAAGAACAGTCTCTACCAGAAATCCTTGCACAAAATAAGAAGGGTAAAGGCATTAAAAATCTTGTGGAAAGGAAGGAAAAAACCCCTATGCCAAAGAAGAAAAATAAATACAAAGACATCAAGAAGCCTGATGAAGTAGACAAGGAAATTCCCATGCAGGTGGAAAAGGATACCAAGGGAAATCTTGTTGAGACTGTGCATGTCACTACTCCACCTAATAGTAAAAAATTCAAAAGATTGATCATGCAACTTAGGGATGCTAGGAAGGAGGTATCTCATCTTAACTCATGGGTGGCTACAAACACACTCTTGACTTGGCAAGGTTTGCAGCAAGAAAGGACCAGCCCCTTCATAGGCATCTCCAAAACCTTTATAGGCAGAATAGAGGTTTTCAATCTTAGAACAGGAAACTCAAGGAAACGTTGCAACATTTTCAAGATGAAGTAGCTCAAAGAAACTTCCAGGTATTGGTTGAAGATGCCATTGAGAAAGAGACACCAGCAGTCAAGGAGATCACAACCCCACTGAAAACACCTGTCGTTGCTAAGAAGAAGAAGTCTGTTGTGTCAAATGAAGATCCTCCTTCTACCAAAAAGAGTGTGAGATTAAGTGTCAAGGTAACAAAATATCTGGTGAAAGGTGAACCCCATTTTTAAGGATGGTTCCCTTTTTGTGAGGGTTAACTAATATTCAAATATTATCTCTTGCCACTTATACAGGATTTTAAGCGTTGATTCTCAGAATTTTGGGAATTTTCTGAAGTGTTAACTCCCTCAGCAGTAAAATGCATACATTCTGTAGTGCCTTGGTGCTACGAAATAGTCTATTTCGGTATTACACTGGTATGCTACCTATAGTGTTTCCATGTCACCTAAAGATAATGGGTTTGACACTATGCAAGGTCACTACTTGCTCTACACATGTTCTATATTAGAGGTGCTACATTTTTTATAGCGCTACCTAAACTTTGCACACAGACGCACAGTGGCGCTATGTAAATTCGCTACCCAATATCTGGGAAAGAACAAAGTTTTCACACATACGCAGCACCGTGGCGCTATGTAAATTCTCTACCTAATATTTCATAGAGGGTAAAGTTTGCATAGAGAATATGAGGGTTTGGTGCTACCTTCAAAACTGGACAATGTTAGTACTAAACCTGAAAAATGTTAGTACTAAACCTGCAGCAAAATCATGAGATCATTGAAAAACATAAAATAGAGGAATGAGTACTAATGCCCACAACCGAATAAAATGAAATGTGTCTTTCT
>JZKD02S1636538.1:127700-141074 GCA_000966675.3 Picea glauca
TAACCACTTGTCCACTTAGTAATTTCTCCATTAACTTTATTATTTGAATAATTTATTTTGTATCCACTTTGACTTATAGTACACTCATCACTTCACTTTATTATTTAAATAATTTATTCTTTTCAACCACTTTGACTACTTCAACCTTTTGGGGCTTCTAGATGACTCATGAGGGTTCTCTGACTTCACATGGCCATAACTCTCTAACCGTGAGGATTTATGTGGCGTTCCACATACCATCGAAAATGGCATGACATGTACTATCCATCCATAAAAGTATTACCTTCAAATATATTAAAACTCATACCATTATACATCAAACAAATTTGGGTCCATTACCCAAACCTTTGTGCTACCGAAATTCACTACCGAACTTTCTTCAAGGGTTGACATCAATGACAACCAACCCAAATAATCAACAATATCCCCCTTTGGCATTGATGAAAAAACTCTGATGCAATATTGAATTCATATCACTCATGCTCCCCCTGTGACCATTGCTCGCCCTAGAACCATTCCTCAGTTCTCTCTCTCCAAGCATTTATATCCTGCATCTAATAAATCTCTTCCCCTTTGTCATCAATGGCAAAGGTTTCCTTCCATCTGAGGTTGCACCCCCTAATGGAACTGTCCTTGGGGATACTCCCCCTGACTGAACTCTTCTTAAAACTGATCTCCCGACCTGAATTGTCCTCTTTATGGTGCTTCCTCATGTAAATCTAAGACATAAGATAATCATTCAAAAGCATTCATTTTAGAGTAGAAATTACTCTAAGTCTCTGGCAAAGATACTCAAAGGATTCCTGTGGAAGCGGTTTTGTAAATATGTCTCCCAATTGTTCTTTTTTACCCACATATTCAACTATGATGTTCTTCTCTGCAACATGTTCCCGTAGAAAGTGATACTTGATTGGAATGTGCTTCGTTTTGAAGTGCATCACCGGGCTCTTTGAGATATTGATGGTGCTTGTATTATCACAATAGATTAGAATGGGCTCATCATAATCAACATGTATATCTATCAAAGTTTGTGTCATCCATAGAACCTGAGTACAACATCTTGTTGCTACAATATACTTTGCTTCGGTTGTAGATAAAGATATTGATGATTGTTTCTTGCTTTGCCAAGATACTAAACACTCACCCAAGTATAACACTGATCCATTGGTGTTTCATCGGTCATCAATGCAACCTGCCCAATCTGCATCTGTGTAGGAAATAAGTGTTAGATCCTTTCCTTTTGGATACCATAATCCAAACTCTTATGTTCCTTTGAGATATCTGAAAATCATCTTCACTGCTATGACATGTGATTCCTTTGGTGCTTCTTGAAATTGTGCCACCTGTCCAACTGCCTGCATTACATTTTCTTTGGATGTTGTCACATATAGTAAGCTACCAATCATTGACCTATATTGCCTCTAGTCTGTATACTTTGAACCATCATCTTTGCTCAACTTACAACTGGTTTGCATAGGAGTGGTAACTGGTTTGCAATCTTCCATTCCAAACTTCTTTAGCATTTCTCTGATATACGTAGTTTGAGAAATAAAAATTCCTTGGTTGCTTTGACATATATGAAGACCCATAAATAAGGATAGTTCTCCAAGTATTCACATTTCAAATTCATTATGCATATCCTTTGAAAATTACTGGCTTAACCTGTTATCATCACTTCCAAAAATAATATCATCAACATAAACTTCAATTAATAAAATACTATCTTGAGTTACCTTGATATAGAGGTTGTTGTCTGCACTTCCTTTTCTGAACCCTGCGTACTGTAGATATTTATCCAGTTTAGAGTACCATGCTCTAGGAGCCTCTTTTAGACCATACAAGGCCTTCTTCAATTTACACACATAATCTATGTTCTCTGACAACTGAAATCCTTCTGGTTGTTCAAAGTAGACTTCTTCTTCAATTTCCCTGTTCATAAAAGATGATTTCATGTCCATCTAATATACTTTAATATTCTTAGAGAATGCATAAGCTAAAAGAAATCGAATTGCTTCCATTATGGAAACCAGGGAAAATGTCTCTTCAAATTTGATTCCTTCAACCTGTGTGTATCCTTTACATACCAATCTGGATTTTTTCCTTGTAACCTGTCCATCTTCATTCAATTTATTTTTGAATACCCATTTTGTGCCAATCACATTATTATTCTCTGGTCCTTGAACCAATTCCCAAGTGTCATTATTCTCTATTTGATCCAATTCTTCATCCATGGCCTTATTCCATAATTCATCCTTGTTGGCCTCTTCAAAACTATTTGGTTCAATCGTAGATGAGAGTTCTAGCTGCATTTGTTCTGGCAAACAAATTCTTCTTCTAGTCTCAACTCTTTCATATTTGTTTTCGATAATCTGATCTGAAGGATGATTCTTCTGTCCTCATTTGCTAGGTGTATTTTGAGGCACTTGTTGAACTTGCTCTTCTACTTTTGTCTAATCCTTTTCATCATCCCCTTCTACTTCTTCTTCATCTTCTGATTCAATTGTTCCATTGATTCATTTTCTTCTTCCTTTAATTCTCATCCACATGTTTCATCAATTGTTACATTGATGCTTTCCACAACTTTGTTCAACCTCAAATTGTAACACTTGTATGATTTACTTGTACTTGAGTAACCAACAAGTACTCCTTTGTCCACATGAGAGTCAAACTTTCTCATTCTGCCATCTTCTCTTTTGGTGTAGCATTTGCTTCCAAATACTCTGAAGTGATTCACATTTGTTGGTCTTCCTTTCCATAGCTCGTAGGGAGTTTTATCAATGTTGTTTATGAGCATTACTTTGTTTTGAATTTGAACCATTGTATGCACTGCATGTGTCAAAAAACTATCTGTCAATTTGGAATCCATTAGCATTGTTCGAGCCATTTCCTATATTGTCGTATTCTTTATTTCAACAACTTCATTATGTTGAGGTGTCCTAGCAATGGAGAATTTCCTTTTTATTTCATGTTTGTTGCAATAGTCCATAAATTCCTTTGAAGTGAAATCTCCTCCATTATCAGATCTCAAACATTTGATTTTTGAATCCATTTCATTTTCAACCATTTCCTTGTAGACCTTGAAGTTTTCAAAAGTTTATGACTTATTCCTGAGAAAGCAAACTGCAGTAATTCTTGTATAATCATCAACTAATAACATAAAGTATTTCTCACCTTTTAAACCCTTTGTTGTAGTTGGTCCAACTAGATCAGTATGCACAATTTCCAATGGTCTTTTCGTTGAGTATTCCTTTGATTTGAACCTGGTCTTTGTTTTCTTTCCATGTTGACAATGCTTGCATAAAGTGTTGGTTGGTTTCGTGATCTTGGGAATTTCTCTAACGGATTCCTTTCTGATGACTTTGAAAAGGTTTTCAAAGTGTATGTGACCCATTCTTTTGTGCCATAGCCAGCCTTCATATTCCTTTTCCAAACAACACTTTTCATTTACAATTTCACTTAATACATATATGTTGTTTGAATTTCTTACAGCGTGTGCAATCAGTTTTCCTGAACCTTATTTTCTTATCTCGCACTTCCTTGAATCAAAAGTAATTTTATGACCTTGGTCACACATTTGACTTACACTTAGAAGATTATGTTTCATATCTTCTACTAGTAGAATATTTTCTGCCTTGGTATTCTTGTTTCCAATTCTGACTATGTCTTTTCCAATGATTTTAGTTGAATCATCATTTTAGGAGGAGACTGATCTATCTCTTTCCTTTATTAATGTAAGAAACATGTCTTTATCACCTATCACATGTTTTGAAAATCCATTTTCAACATACCAACCATGTTTCTTCTGCTTAATTTGTAGAGCGAGTGTGCATTCTTCATTGCTATATTGATTATGCTTTATTATCCATGTCCTCTTATGAGGTTCCTATCTATTACTGTTGTTGTTCTTTTGTGTTTCTCTAGGAGGGACTGTCATTCTGCAATATTTGGCCATGTGTCTAAATTTTCTACACTTGTAGCATTCCACTTCAGTGCTCAATGATTCAAACCTATTGAAAATTATTCTATGTGTTTCACTAGGCCTTCTTGGATAACCCTTTTGTGTATGAATTTCAAAGTTGTTTGTGTTCCTGTTGTTAGCTCTGCAATTCACAGATTTATGTCCAAAATTATTGCATGCATAACATAAACCAAAAATATAGTTTGATATCTGGGAGTTGAAGATCTTCTGAAAGGAGTTACTCTTATGAATCCTTTTTCTTCCTGACACCTATCTGTTTCTATCGTTCGTTGATTCTAAAATCTGAATCTTCTCAGTGGAGGAGTGTCCATGTAATCTTCCTTGTAGGTCTTCCTATCCCTTTGATTGTTTGCTTTTTGGATATGTTTTTTGTTCTGTTGTTTTGGATATTGATCTATTTTATGTCTGATTGTATCCAAGTCCGGACTTGTCATGATGAGGCTTTTGATTGTTGATAATGTCATCCAAAACTTTTGGGTTGTTTTGCATATTTTTCTTTTGAAGATCATTTCTTAATATGACAATCTTTGCTTCCAAATTTCCAATGATCTTGTATCTTTCTTCTAGTTGTTCTTTTAGTGCTTCTTCAATTCTTTGATCTTCTTCTATTTGAACCTTCAAATTTGTGATCATTTGTTCTAGTTCTTGAGTGTCTTCTTTCTTGTCTAGTTATGTTTGTAGCTTCTTGTTTTTCTTCTTTTCTCTTCTTATAACTTCTATGGAACACAACAATTATTCTCGGTAATCAACTTTTTCCTCTTCATATTCTTCTTCGGTGACTTCTTTATCAAAGTCTTCTACTACCATGAATAGAACTCTTTATGTCTCACTGTCACTGACTTCATCTTCATCTGATGAGTAGATGTCTTCTTTGGTGCATAAGCTTTTCTTGAAAGATTTCTTTGTGGTTCTTTTGCCTTTATATGTTTGTTTGATATTTGAGTAATCTTCATCATTCCTCTTATTTTTCTTATGAGCAAATTTGTTAGAAAAATGACCAATACCATCACAATTAAAATAAATCAATGGAAACTTACCTTTATATTTGTCATTCGTTCCCTTGTTCAATCTTATGACAAAGTTGGTCATTTCTTCATCATCTTCTGAGATGGCACTGTTCCTGCTATGTTCTTTTTCCTTTTGCTTTCCCTTTTGCTTTGACCTTTTGGATGCTTTGAAAGCTTCTTCTTTTATATCTGGATTTTCTTATTCAGTTCTCATTTCATATGTTGTGAAGATTCCATGTAGTTCGTCCATGCTTATTGATTCTAGATCTTCTCTTTCTTCTAGTGTTGATATCTTAGGATCAAATCTCATAGGGAGAGATATTAGTACCTTTTGAACAATTACAGATTCTTTAATTTCTTCTCCCAATCCTATGATTGCATTTACTATTTCATCGACTTGTATAAAGTAAGTTGCAATATCTCACCTTCCTTCATCTTTAGTTGTTCGAACTGACCTTTGTAAGTTTGAAGCTTTGTTGCTTTGACTTTTGAATCTCCTTCATAAATATTTTGAAGCTTTTCCCAAATCTATTTAGCGGATTTATAATGTATAACTTTGTTGTAAACTGATTCACAAAGACCATTCAGAAGTGCATTTGTTTCTTTGGAATTATTTTTCTCGAGTTTTATTGCTCTTTCATTTGTCGACGGAACTGTTGTTTCTTTGTATCCATCTACAACTGATTGCCAAATTTCAAATCCATGTGCTTGTATATATGTTTTCATCCTTTTGTTCCAAAATGCATACTTATGTCCATAAAACTGTGGTATTCCATTTTTATACATGTTTTTTCTCTCCATGATCTACGTTTCAGTGGTTAAACTGATTTCTAAAGGAACCTTCTCTGATACCAATTGTTGGATTATTGAGAGGGGCGGTGAATCAGTAATAGAGAAATTTAATCATTTTTAACCATATAAAACAAGTGTTATATCAATGTAGAATTATCATCCAATAATTGCAGAGTAAATAAACAATGAACAAATGAGCAATCATACACATACACAGTACACTAGTGTTTTTACGTGGAAACCCAAAGTGGGAGAAAACCACAGAATGTTTTTTCTTATATGTATTTAAGAATCACATTCATTGGAAGCACCAAGTTCCTTTGTTTTTCAGCTGCAACTGGAAGGAGGCTCCAACCCCCTAGTTTCTTGGGCTACAACCTTAGGGAAGCTCCAAATCCCCAATGTTGGAGAAATTTCTATTTTCGGCACACTAGTTCAGTGGGAGTAACACTAGTTCAGTGGGAGTTAAATGACTAGTTCTATTTTAGACTTTCTAATTTTATACCATCAATATTATGCATGCATTCATAATTATAGGATGTCATTGCCTATATGAGTGAAGATCACTCACTCATTTATTAATTCATAATATGCATTGACTCTCATTCTTCATTGTGTATCTCTCTTCCTTTTCTTGATAAGCTTTGTTTGTGTATGCTTTAGCTAGGTATCTTGTGCAGTTTTCCATGAAACACTGACATGGTATCAGAGCTGAGCTGCTTGGAGCAACCCAGACAAGCCACAGAAGAGCGAAAGAGTCCTTGAGTAAACCTAATTTCCGCAATCGTCGTGGCCTATCCCTATCGAAAGGTGGGACTATTGGAATTGTCGCGGCCCATCCCTAGCGAAGGGTGCGACGGTTGTTGCACTATGTTCTTCATCCGGGGTGCGACAATTAAATTTTTCATCTAGGCTGCGACAATTCAGCAGCCCTCCAAAAATTTCTTTTCTGTAGTAAAATTGAGATATCTTGAAATTCGTAATCTGGGTCGGGCTGAAATTTTTACCAGAGATGTATAACATAGGGATAATCATTCTCACCAAAAATATCCAAAACCCACATCATATATTAGGATATATATTTTTTTTTATCATACCTATAGTTGTCATAGCACCGTCAGTCGTATCTCGGAATCCACGATCTGGGTTTTCAGGATCTTTTCAGTATCAATAGCAGGGATGGAGATGATGAAAATTCTTCAATCGAGTCTGGTGGTAATACTCATAGTGTACAACTATTTTTAATGGAAGATGAAGTCCACATTCCAACTCAAAATAAAAGGACTGTATAATTTGATCATGGCAACAGAAACAGAACCTACATCAGCGCTTGAGAAGACCAGATGGGCAAACCATAAGGATGATTCCATAAGACTACTTCTTCATTTAATATCCATTGATCTATGGTTTCATGTTGCCTCATGCAAGACTCCAAATGATATATGGACCACCTTGGAAGGACTCTTTGGAAAGAAGGATGAGACGCGAGGTCATATGCTTGAGGTAGAGTTGAATACCTTAGACCCTAAAAGTTTTGATAATATACAGTATTTCATTAGTAAATTTAAATATTTGATATTTAGCTTGGCTGAATGTGGTATTGAAAAGTCTACATAAGAGAAAAAACTTATTCTAACAATCTTGTCCAAGCTAGGACCAGAATACGTTGTATATGTCTCCAATTTCCATTATGGAAGATGTCTTTTTGGAACAAATTGGAAAATGCCTACGATGCCTCAGTTCATTGAGACTCTTACATAAGAGCAGACAAAAATCATACATATGGGCCTCATCAAGGATCCCAAAGCACATGCACTCACCATGCATGATGGAAAAGGATAATCCAAACAAAACGAGAAGGAGAAACAGAACAAGAAGGAGGGATATTCCAAACCCTTCAACGATTCTTCAGGTTCCAAAGACTCTTTAGATTCGAAGAAGAAGAATAAGGGAAAGCAGTGCACTTACTGCAATAAACCAAATCATGAATAATCCACATGCATGAAGAAACAGATCGATCTTATGGCACATGCACTTCAGCAGAACAACCTTGGAAACTTTATTCCAGAGGGAGTCAATAAGCAGAAGAAAGAATATTGTGCTCCTATGAAAGGTAATCATCATGATTTGGTTGCAATTAATTCCTCATCCGATTCATGGATTATATATTCTAGTGCATCTCATCATATGGCAGCTAAAGAGGAAGTTTTATCTTATTTCAGTCCATGCTCAAGACCCCCTATTCTCATGGGGGATGATACTCCAGTGGCAGTAGCATGAGAAGGGAGAGTGGAACTCCACAATGGAATTTTTGAGAATTTTTTACATGTTCCAAAGCTTTCTATGAATCTTCTCTCAGTTTATCAGATCACTCAGAAAGGTAAAAAGGTTGAATTTACATTCGATTTAGTTTAAGTAATTGACATGCATAACAATTCCTGCATTGCAATTGGTGAGGTGGATCACAGGTCAAGGTTCTATAAATTCACTAAGTTTTTTTATGATGACTCATCTTTTCTACTTACACATAAGGAGATTACTTTGCATGCACCTCTAGTGAAACATGCATATACTCTTGTGCTTCCATCAGTTTCAGACATCAGAGATGATTCCATACACTCAGATTTTGTACATGGAAATAAGCAGGTAGTATAGCTAGATAAGAATCCAACATTGAAGCTTCAACAGATGCCCAAGAAGGCACAGACCACACTTCAGGCAGCAGGTATCCTTGCGGAATCCATTAGATTCGAGGAGGACTCGATCTCAGCATGAGGATCCTTCTCATGTACTTTCAGCTTCAGAACCTACGATGCCCATGCGTTGCTATATGGTTCAATATATTGATCCACAAACCTACAATAAGGTTGGGGGAAATCCATTATGCAAAGAAGCCATGCAAGAGGAGAACGAATCTCTCCTAGAGAATCATACTTAGAATTTGGTTCCACTTCCACCAGAAAGGAATATTTCCAGGTGCATATGGGTCCACGGGATCAAGTGGTACAAGGCTAGAAAGGTTGCCAAAGAACTTCATCAGATCCATAAATATTTCTACAACTTCATGAATACTTTCAGTGAGAAGAAGTTTCAGACTTTGCAGGATTGTCTTACAGTGAAGAACACAGTTGCCTAGCAGCTGTCATTTTCTTCTTTTGATACATTATCTTTTGAGGGAGAGTTTTGTCCCCATGTGGTTTTCCCTCTTTCCTCACTTTTATTCAATGTTCATTAGTTTCATTGTACATGAGTACCTAATATGGCCTAGTATTCGGGACTCTTTTTTTACTCAATAGTGATGTTCAGGGGGGGTGTTAGAGAAATTTCTATTTTCGACACACTAGTTCAATGGGAGTTAACTAACTAGTTCTATTTTAGACTTTCTAATCTTATACCATCACTATTATGCATGCATTCCCAATTATAGGATGTCATTGCCTATATGAGTGAATATCAATCACTCATTGATTAGGTCATAATACACATTGATTCTCATTCTTCATTTTGTATCTCTCTTCCTTTTCTTGATAAGCTTTGTTTTTGTATGCTTTAGCTAGGTCTCCTGTGCAGGTTTCCATGAAACACTAACACCCAATTATCAGGCTACAACCAGAAGGAGGTTACAACCCCCTATGTTCTCTGGATACAACTGGAAGGTGGCTACAACCACCTATCCTTTCCCCGTCCAACTGCCCTGACGTAGAAGTAGAATGATGGAACCACTATCACACTATCACTGTGAGATATATTGTTGTAAACCTGTACCAATAAACCTATAATCAACCTGTAACAACATGTACCAATAACATGTGCCAACATGTATTATACATCAACCTGTACCTTAAGAAAATTCATCAACCATGCACCAACATGTACCTCAACCTTGTTAAATTTTGGCTTATTCTAGAGAGCGAACTTGTAGATTTTCATTTTATGTTAAATTGTTAAATTATTCTAGAGAGTTAACTTGTAGATTGTTAAATTATGCCTTATTCATTCTATGATTTTTGGTAATTCCTCCCTCCCTCTGGCAAGATTTTCTTCGTATGATATCCTTCCTTTTCTTATTGAAAAATGAATCTGATGAAGGCATATCTTCATGTTCAATAGGTTTAAGTTCATCTATATTGATAACCATTGAACAAGGTAAATCAGAACTTGTTGCCAGGGGAGTCAAATATGGTATGGGAGAAATAAGTGCAATAGATCCTCCTTGATTTGTGGTATCTTTCACTGGAGTTTTAGTGTTTGACAGTGACAGAGGAAAATTGTGCCCATGCTTCATAAAATCTTCAAATGATATTAATAATTCTTTATCACTTTTACATGGTATGGATATCCCTATAATTATTGCATCCTTGGACAATGTTTCTGGTATCTTTTCCACTTCCCTAGTTTTGTCTTCGGGAAAGTCATGTTGCTCGATATTTGTTGATTTTTCCACCTGTGAAGTTGGATCAAGCCTTTGTTCTTCCTGTAAGATTTTAGGTAGGATTTTCCTTCTGGGCTTTTCAAAACTGAGGAAACCTTATTGTTGTTATTTTGGAAGACTTTGAAATCTGGATACAACCTCATCATATGATCTAACTCCTCTGAAAAAATTCATCATAGGGTGAATCTTCATGGATGTATCTCTTCATGTTGAATTTAGCTAAATGATTTTCAACCATCCTGTGTGGATCATGCCTTTTGTATTCAATGTCAATCAATTTAATTTCTTCTAAGGCCAAAGCCTCCACCTTAGCATGTTCAGAGTCAGATAATGAGAATATGCCAACCTATATGGGAAAGGTTGGCCAAACTCTTTTTTGTGCGGCCTTCCACTCTTTGGTAATGCCTACTAAAACTGTCTGAAAGGAT
This sequence comes from Picea glauca, assembly GCA_000966675.3. Lineage (NCBI taxonomy): Eukaryota > Viridiplantae > Streptophyta > Pinopsida > Pinales > Pinaceae > Picea > Picea glauca. The sequence continues at coordinate 138,339 of JZKD02S1636538.1, forward strand.
ACTTCTCTACAAAAAAGTTTGTCTGGTAGGAATCTGGGAAGAGCATGTGGAGATGCGAAGAAACCGAAAACTCTGATTTAAGAGAAGCTTTCCTCAATGTACCAATCTGCAATGGTACCTAAATTCCCAATAACTTGTTATGAAATTATGGGGGGAGGTTGACCATAGATAATTTCGTGAATTGCAATGACCACATTGTGACAAATTTTATAAAAAGAATCATTTGCATTTTCCTCCCATAATTTAGAATGATAGAAATGTATGGGCTTAGTGATAGTCGGAGTCCAACTCCAATTCATAAGAGGAAATGGAGTTCTAAAACAAATTTCATCCATAATATATGTGGACATATTGAAAGGATCATGTTCTCCTTTAGACTTCTGAGTTTTTTAATCCCCGATTTGTTTAGCTAGGTTATCTGACAACATTTTTCCCCAATCAAAAGTATATTCCTCAGCAAATTCATGAATTATAGGAACCCACTCTATGGTAAAGTGTGCATGAATTTTCTTTCCAAACATTCTAGAAAGCATCATGGAAATGTACAAAATATGTGCATCACAAGAGGTTGTATAATATATACCCTCGCTATTGGTTTTTAATTTATTTTGATTTTCCCACCAGGATTTTACTATATCATGAATAGTTATGCCATATTTTGTGCATTCATCATTCTCAAACTTCATTATAAATGATGCATTGTAAGTATATTTTCAGTTGGGGGTTAATTTATACATTACTTGAATATCCTTGGGTTGGAAGGAGCCGACAATGGTATTTTGGTGACTATAGATGGTTCTCGTCAGGATATCCACATGCTCTAAGTCCCATCTTATCATATCAGTATATGGCATTAATTTCGGCCGAGCTGCAACTCTGTGAAGTTCTAACTTAGACACATAACTTAGCTTGGCTAAAAATGACTCATCTCCTTCTCCAACTAAATCATCAAAATAGAGAGAAATTTCTTGCTCTAAAATGTCATAAAACTACTTCCATGATTTAGTGACATCCACCAGTCGAGCGGTAGTATCTAAAAGAATTTCTACATTTGGGTTTGACTCCTCAGTAAATGACTCTTGATTCTTTATTGCTTTACGTGGTGCCATGATTTCCAAATGTTGATGTTAACCTTCCTGTGAGAAGTAAAAATCTGTGAGTTCAAACTACTAAATGCGAAGGTTCTAGATGTTAATGGAAAAATGCCATGAAGTTCGAAATATCTCTATTTAAAGAAATGTTAATAACTAATTATCCTCTCATTAATCTATTGACAGAGTAATCAAACCAAATATTTCAAATTTATTACCTGACGGTAGCAAGATTTTCCCAATCTTTTACCCTAGCCACATTAAATACACTTTTAATTATTGTAATTAAGATAAGGTATTTCGGCGGTTCGGTATTTGGGAAGTTTTGAATGAGCAATAATAGATATCTCACGAAGGCCAAATTCATGAAGCAATTAGTCGGCCTTTAATTAGTATTTCATTTTAATTGATCATGGCTTAAGATCACTTTAACTTTAAGTGCTTCAAGACTCCGGAGCTCCATGGCTTCGTGAGTTTGCATTAGTGGTGAATAGATTTTCCCCAAAGTCTGAATTCACGGAGTGATTACTTATGGTTAATCACACCTACTTAAACCTAATTATCCTATTAAAATTTAGTGATTTATTATTACGATCATTCAAGTGCTTCGGTGCTCCGGCACTCATTTGAATTTGTTCTTGATTGATCTCCCGAAGGAAAATATCTAGGAGTGATGTGGCAATAATGACGTCACTTTTGATGATGTGTCATAAAAACTGAATGACATGTGTCACCTAAAATCATGCAAATGATGTGACTAAGGCGCCCAAAAAAGAGTTCCATGTGTCAACACAAGTAAAGATTGATAGGTGGCATATGACGCATCGGTTGATTTATTTCAAAATACTTTTGTGGGAGTTCATGTCTCCGAGACTCCGGAGCTTCACAACTTTGGGATTTTTTTAGGGCTTTGAACACTTTGAGCTTGAACTATCGAATCATGAAGTCTCAAAGTGAACTTTGTACTTCTCTTTTGCTTAAACCTTTTTGAAATTCTAGAACTCCGAAGTCGTGGGAACCATCGATCCAGATGATTGCTATTTTTTTTATGGTTGGTATTTGATATGCCCTATCAAGATGTAATGGAAACATATTTTATTTTAAAAAATGATATATCTAAGTTTTCAAAATTTATTTTGAAAAGACCAAAACAAAAGGACTTCAAAATTTCATTTTTATTTGAAAATTTCTACAATATTCTAACATAGTCTCCATCTGGGTGCCTTTATTGGGTAAATGGAGTCATTATTGCTTTCATTTATTTATTTAAAATATTTTCTTTCTTTATTTGAAATTTAATCGTATATAGAAAAGATGAACCTAACCATATCTAAAAAATCTGAAAGCACACTTGGTGATTGATTTCAAGCTAGGCTAATAAGTGTTTTCTTTTCTTAAAATTGATTACAAAACTGTTTAGGATAATCAAAGTAATTTTAACAAAAATATCAGATTTCAACTGAATTTTTTCTCTCTTCAAGGTTATAAATATGTAAAGTATGTTTATTTAAGGAATCTCAGTTGGTTCAGGATAGAAATATTATTGAAAAAGAACTATATAATAGAGTATATTATATAGATGTGTAAGACAACCTTACAAATATCATAGATATTTGTTCACTGTCAGCGGGCATGTTCAGTACCC
>JZKD02S1636549.1:9992-26771 GCA_000966675.3 Picea glauca
GCTTGTAAAACAGAGGTAGCAGCCTCACATTGAGTTGGTGCTCAATTGTAAATGATGTACAGAATTGAAAAAGACTGCCTATCATTTCGAAGAAGAAGAGGTTTTCTCCCTTTATCGGTTTCCTCATGAAAATCTGTCTCTGTGTGTACTTTATGTGTGACTGATGGTCTTTACTTTTACTGTCCATATGTTGTATGTTGTTGATGATCACTTGAAGAAAGATTAATAATATCTTAAAATGTATAAAATTGTTTAAGCTCATAAACAACTGATTCACCCCCCGCCCCTCTCATTTGTTTTAGTATTCTCAACAAATACTACCCCGTCGGAAGTTATGACGACTTGTATACCAAATGGACCACACTGCGGCAAGAAAGAGAGCAAGCAGTGCCAGATTTCAAAAATATTTTCCATACCTTGCGCACCAAGATGGGTATCAAAGATTCAGAGCAACATCTGGTGCTCAAGTATCATGGTGCTTTGCATATATACATCCAGACTAATATGGAATTTTTGGACATCTCATCCTTGGGCGCGACCTACCAATATGCTGTCAAAATCGAGCAGAAGCTCAAACAAAAGACGCAAAAATTTGGGCCTGGGAACCCCTCACAACAAAAGCTAGTAAAGGGAAACCCCAACCCACAGAATAAAGGACACAAAAAATATGGATAATATCAGGACAACCAGTCCAAGACACAATCAAAGAAGGACACTGGAAAGACAAAGAAAGATACCGAGAAGTGGTGTGACTTCCATAAGATCCCTTGGCATAACACTGCTGACTGCTGCTCAAAGCAGTCACTGGTTTCCAAAGTGAAAGCCTCTGAATCAGATGTAGGTTTTGACTCTGAGTGAAAACCAGAAAGGGGAAGATGGACCATTGACGAGGAACCCAGTGCCACCATTGCTACCACCAAGCTCTAGCCTGGTGAACTAGACGAGCCAGAAGAAGGAGAGCGCCTCTTCCATTCATAGATGTGGGTAAAAGAAACCTCGCTGCACTTCATCATTGATAGCGGTATCCAAAAGAACATCATATTAGAAGAGATCATCAAGCAGCTGGCCTTGTCGAAAACACCGTACCCACAAACCTACACCATTGGATGGCTTTGCTAAGGAAGCGATCTCTACATCAACCAACAGTGATGAACGTTGTACGACATCAAGCCCTTCAAAGATGAGGTATTGTGTGATGTTGCTCCTCTCAAAGTTTGTGATGTTCTTTTGGGACAACCTTATTTATGGAAATGTCATGCTATATATGAGTTTAGGCCTCATAGTGTTATTATTACTTTGAACAGGAAATTGTATAGGATACCCAAGGCAGTCCCACCTAGTGTTGTTTCCTTGATCTCTGCTAAGAAAATTAGGAAGGTCATCTCTCAGATGGGGATGTTTGTCTTCTTCATGATTCACTCTCAGAGTAAGTGAAAGATCACAGCCACATCCAGGGTCTCTGTGACCAACCTCTCCACACAGCAAAAGCAAGTATATAAGGTCATGGAAGAATTATCAAATATCTTCTCCTCACCTACCAGGGTACCTTTGCACTGCTAGGTCAAGTACCCCTTCGATTTGACCCCCGACACATCGCTACCCAATGGGCCAGTCTATATCCACTCTCTATTATAGAATGAGGAGATCAAGTGACAGATCCAAGAACTACTCCACAAGGGTCAGATCTGTCCCAGCTCATCACCTTGCGAGAGTCCAATCGTGCTGGTGCAGAAGAAAGATGGAACCTGGCGACTCTGCATTGATTACCGGGCTCTGAATAAAATCACAGTCAAAAACTAGTACTTAATTCCCTGAATCAACGACCTTGATCAACTCACTGGGGCCAAATAATTTAGTAAGATTAATCTCAAGTCTAGCTACCACCAGGTCCCGATAGAACAGACAGATGTATGGAAGACCGCCTTCAAATCAAAGGAAGTCCTTTTTGAATGGTTGGTCATGCCCTTTGGTTTGACAAATGCACCAACCACTTTCATGAGGTTGATGGAAGATATCCTGCGACCAGTCACCAATAATTTTGTAGTGGTGTATCTGGATGACACTCTCATTTACAACAAGACTTGGGCCGAACTCTTGCAACATATTCAGTAGGTTATGCACACCCTACGACAACACAAGCTATATGCCAAGTTGGAAAAATGATCCTTCATCATGGATAAGGTCCATTACCCAGGCTACATCATTGATCAACATGGTGTACATGTGGATCCATCTAAGATCCAAGTCATTCGTGACTGGCTAGCCACAACCACACTCACTGAGCTCCAAAGCTTCTTGGGCCTTACCAATTTCTACCATAGGTTCATGTTGGGATTCTCCCATATTGCATGGGCCCTCAACCAAATAACTAGGGGTGGTGGTAAGGATAAATTTGTGTGGGGTCGGTCCCAACAACAAGCATTCAATGATTGAAGCAATGCTTGTGCTCATCCCCAATACTTTCACTCCCATACATGCAGTAGCCCTTTGATGTCAAGACAGATGCTTTTGACTATGCTGTGGGCGTCGTTCTCACTCAACACAGCCACCCCATGGCCTATCATAGTGAGACACTATCATATGTTATCCGTAAGTACCCTACTTACGACAAAGAAATGTACTCCATTGTGCAAACCTGCCACCAGTGGAGACACTACATTCTTGGGAAGGCGACAGTCATCCACATTGATCATAAGACACTACAGTTCATGCAGACACAAGGAAAATTACATAATGAAGGCCATCAAAAGTGGTCCACATACTTGCAGCAATTCCACCTCAACATCAAGTATAAAACAGGAAGCACCAATCATGTAGTTGATTGCCTTAGCATACTACCATTTTCTTAACTCACCACGGTGCTAGACTCTTGCGGCCATGAGACCTCTGGATGGCCCCAACTCTATGAGATAGACCCAGACTTCTCCACCACCTACCAAATGTTGGGAGAAAATGAATTTGTCGATAATTTCGATCTTCAGGATGGGTTGTTGTGTCGTCTGGGCCATATCTGTGTTCCATCAAGAAAGTGGGCAAAGATGATCCCGGAATCCCACTACAGTCGGGTGGAAGGACACTTCAGGGTCGAAAAGATAGTGGCGATGCTACAGAAATATTTATGCTAGCCGAAATGTCGACAGGAGGTCAGCAAGTATATCAAGTCCTACACTACCTACACGATTGCCAAACTGACCACTAAGAAACAGGGCATGTACACCCCTCTTCCTACTCCTATCAGGCCATGGGAATCCATCTCAATGGACTACAAGTCGAGCCTCCCATCCACCAAGCGGGGAAATGACTGTGTGTTTGTGGTTGTTGATCGCTCTTCTAAGATGGCGATTTTGGTTGCCTGCAAGAAGAAAATCACAGCAGAGGCCACTTCCAAGCTCTTATTTGAACGAGTTTGGGTACATTTTGGAATCCCACAAACCATTGTCTTATATTGGGATAGTCAATTTCTCAGCACATTCTAGTCGAGCCTCTAGTCACTACTGGACACCAAGATCACCAAATCCACAGCCTTCCACCCTGAGATATATGGCCAAACCGAGGTCATAAATATAATGATTGTGCATATCGTTTGCATGTATAATTCACAGCACCCTCGCACATGGGATGAGAGCCTTCCTTATGTAAAACATAGCTACAACCGAGCCCTGCATAGCTCAACTGACCACAACCCCTTTTAGGTGGGTTTGGGATTCCAACCATTGGGTCCCATAGATATTGCGCTTCTCCTTGTGGTCACCTCGACTGAATCATCTCCTGCTCCAACTGAAGCTAACAAAGCCACCCAATTTATTGAGCGGATCCAACACATCTTCCAACAGGTTAAGGATATCTTACAGAATTCCAATGAAAAGTACAAACAACGCCATGATCAACATCGGGTGCCACATTAGTTTTAGGTGGGCGACAAAGTTTGGTTTCACTTGCAGAAAGAACGCCTTGTAGGACCCCATAGAAATATTAAACCACTCCATTATGGGTTGTAAACCATCACCAAGGCCATGGGGGATAATTCTTTTCAGCTCAATATTCCTCCTTTCCTTGGATTGCACCCAATGTTCAACATGGATCTCCTTCGCGCTTATTTCCCACCATTATTGGACACCTCAGAAGCAGTAGAACAACTGACACCAACATAGCTCAAACCTGACTACATACAATAGTCATGCAATGATCATATTGTGGAAACAAATATCAAGGGCACTCGACAACAAAGGATCTAGCTTTATCGAGTCATCAAAGCAGGGCAGCTCCTGCACCAAGGTAAGTGGCTCACCCGGGGCCAAATTCAGCAGAAATTTCCTCATCTCATGGGGGACATCAATGCAATGGAGACCATTGCTTCCTAAGGAGGGAGGATTGATCCAAGTGGATATCAGTGGCCACCCACCTTTTCCAACTGGCTCAAAACATTTTTCTAGCAATTTTGGCAATTTACTATTTTTAGCAGTTTTAACTTCTGGGGACATTTTGAGGGCCTAAATGAAGGTTTTTCAGGATCGAGATTCTTAGTAGTGGAATATAGAATTATTTAGGCCCTAAAATTAATCTCCTTGATGATACATTTCCAACGGGATATCATACGCCTAAAACAAAGATCGTATGCAAAAGTTACGACCCCGAGAAGTTAATGTACTAACTTACTCAAATGGGGCCCACAAGACTTTTGGCGCTTCATCTCCTAGGGTTAGGTTTTTGGATGTATAGGGTTTTGTTCATTCCTATTTATTGTAAAAAGGATTTCAGAGCCTCATTTTAATAATCTTTTTGTGAATGAGCGCAACCGTCACATCTCTTCTCAGAGATAAGCTGCCACCATTCCAACAAGCTTGTTTCCACTGCATTTTACAGTTTTCAACTTATTTCCTTATTGAATAGAAAACCAATTTTATTGTATCTCTATTATTTTGTTTTAAGTACCTATTAATAATCTATATTCATTTCATTCCTCTCATAAAATACAGATCATTACAGTGAATGATTGATCAAACAAACACTCAAACCTTTCTTATTGAAGCTTTTGCTAACCTTTGCTAACTGTAAACTAGACTAACTCCTTAGCTAACTTTATTTTGTTGGAAATCATTTCTATATCCATATTAATCCATGCTAAATTTCTACATTCACCTACATAACTCATACTTAGCTCATCCGAAAATCACTTGTGACAATTGCTAATCAATCTACTAGAAAGATGCTATGTTTGCATGGTGTTTTCTTGTAATTTTGAGCACTAGAATTTGTTGTTATTACAAAATATAGCTACAACCATCTAAACGCATCAAATTCTCTGCAAAAGTGATATTAAATTCTATCTAAACATTGCCAAATTTCGTTGTGAGAATTTATTATCAATTTACCTAGTCAAAGTTACGTTTTCTTGTCTTTTTCAAGCAATTTCAAGGAATAATTCTTATGGATGTTAGAAAATACTCGTTGCTATTATAAAATGTTACATTTTTCAACTTTATATCAGATAGCCCATTTCTTTAAGTTTCATGGTCTTAAGAAGAACTAACATCATATTTTTGTACTTGCAAGCTGCTATATTTTCTTGTTGTCTTGTTCTAGGCAGGTACACTCCATTTTACCATTTTCTTCATCACTTAAAGGCCATAAGAACCTTTTGAACTGATTGACCAATGAGAGGTTTTCTTGTTGTCTTGTTCTAGGCAGGTACACTCCATTTTACCATTTTCTTCATCACTTAAAGGCCATAAGAACCTTTTGAATTGATTGACCAGTGAGAGGGGGATTTTCTTGCATCCTTGCTTAGTTATCAACACTTTAGTTCACCAGGGATGTGTCCCCTGGGGTAATCTTGATATACTCCTAAACATAAAGGGGTTTCCTATTAAGGTGACAGTGATGGGTCACCCCTTATTACACCAATATTTCATCCACTTGCCTTGGGATTTGGAAAAGCACATATTGTGTGATAACATAACCTACAACCCATATCCGCAGTTTTACCTTGTACCAGAGACACCACTCATGTGTCCCAGACTGTGATTAACATCACATATGATCCTGAGCTAGAAACCACTCCCTACACAACCATCGTCATTGAGAAATCTCTATCACCACCACAAGCCCCATTGCCACCGCAAGACACCACCATTCCATCCCAACCCACTTCTCCTGATCCCATGCAGCTGGATCTCGCCGACCCTTTTGAGAAGGTACTAGAACATACAACCTTGACCATTGAAGCCTTGAGCCAGCCATCTTCTCTATTGGTACCTATTCTGGGCGCTATGCCTTCGGTGGAGATTCAGAAACAAGAAATTCCACCACTTGCCACAAAAGCGCAAGTTCCGGGAACTTAGAGTCCTCTCTCAACAATCAATTTTGAGAGTCCCATCATCAGGAGTGAAACTCTAGAGGTTTCATTACAAACAAGGGAAGTTGAATAGTTGGTTTAGAAACAACCACAAATCACATCAGGGAAAAGTGCAACATCCCTGAAAAAACAACTAGATCCAGTACTCCATAATCCATAACGATGAAAAAAAGTGTTGCATATTTGCGTGGAAAAGACATAAGTTCTCCCTCTACTTCCAACAATTCTGAATACTAGACATGCACATCATCTGCAAGGCCCATCTCGAGGGGAAGAAGAGGTGGATATACCATCCCAACATTCAATGGAAAGTGTATTGACAATACAAGTCCGATTACCGCTGGATGTCACTCCTTCATCGAGCGATCTCTCTAAGTTGTCGACATCGCAACTGGTGGGAATAATAAGAGACTCAACTAAGAAATTGGAGAAAAGGATCCATCAGGCTGAATGAGAAGTCGAGTTCTATAAAAAAGGACTCTTCGTGCAAGCACAATAAATGCAGGAGGAATATTCAAAGATTTGGGCAGAGAAGAAGATAGAAAAGGAAAAGGGAAAACTCACTAAGGCCTGGACAACAGTCAGAAAGACAATGCCTCAGCTACCAGAATCCAGTGCAACAAGTGAGCCTACGAAGCAGATCAAATTAATTTAGGTATCCTGGTCAGAGATGGCAGAAAAAGAAGAAAATATCAAAGTACAGTTGAGGGATTGTAAGTGATAATCTGCATTGCAACCCAGGAAGCTACAAGAGAAAATGGAGAAAATAATTTTGGAAGGAAACAACGCAAGAGAAACCTTGCATAAAAGGACTACAAAATTCACAAAAATCTCTAGAGAGGTTAGTGATTGGATGGGAATCATTTCAAGGTGCAACCAAACATTTGAGGACTTGTGAGTGAAGATACAATCGCTCAATGAAGAAGCAGTGAACACCCTAGATCTGATGGAACAACAAGAGAAATTTGACAAGATCTAGCAGGAGGATAATGATCTCAACACATTACATGAAGCTAAAACTGTGGCTAATAAAGAACTAAGAGAGTTTTGATCTGTAGTCCACACAACATATCTACAGAAGATTTTTTATCTGTAGTCCACACAACATATCTATAGATGCTTCAAGTGGATGCCATAGCTGAATCACTATGGAAATATCTAGTTCCATCCAAGACAAAAGAATGCATCACAGACACCACCCAACAATTTGTTGTTGAAGCTTCACTACTTGCCAGGAAGTCATAAGACAAAGTGGACATCTTCCAAGATGTCAAGAAAAGAGCCCTTGAACTAGTACCCGATTTGGGCCCTTCGTTTGAAGAGTATAAAGCAAAAACAATACAAGATGGAGGTGGAAGAAACCTGGAACTAGAAGGAAACGAAGAACAACAAGACAACCCAAAGACCACTAAAGAGCCGAAGAATTGACTTGAGGTGAGTCAAGGATTGTGGTTGGAGCCTATTAGGCCCTTTGTTTTGTTGAATATAAGTTGTGCAAGATAGGCTGCAACTTCATTTTGGAGAACAAAAGTTATGAAAACTGCAGAGGAGATGGACAACAGATAATGTGGTTGGAAAGACAACGCAACATCAGTTTTGAGGAAAGAAGTTGCAACAATATCAAGAATAAGAGAGTACTCTCACGTTCTCAAATAACAAAATCAAAGATCGTATTATATATATATGAGACTGATATGATTGTAAAAAGGTTGTTAGTGTTGTTGTTGTGGCAAGAGTCACTGTTGTAATTGTTCATACTATTAGTTTAGCTAAAGTTTTGAATTCTGAGGTCAGAACCAGACCAAGAATGTAATGGAGTCATGTCGCATTGTAGTTTCAAAAGAGTAAGGAGTTTATATGACCTTGAATCTCAGTAGTACAGAGCATTTTCTATTAGCTTTGGCATAATCAATTTGTATCCGCGACTCAATTTGATATTGTATTTTGAGGGGAAACATATTATGTGATAATACAGTGGGAAACCCAAAGAAATTTGAATATATTATGTGTATTTAGTCTTATGAATGTATTGATTGTTGATATGTATTATCTTTTGTGTCTGATATACTTAAATTGCTTCATTATGAATGGTTACACAACCTTGGTTCTTTATTCTTAGTTAAGAAATGTTCAGAACTACTACAGGTTTAATCTATTTGGTGCAAGACTAATATGAATCTCAATCACCCATAAATATATCTAAGTATTCTCCTTATCCTTCCCTCTCTTTCTCGTCTTGGTTATGCTTCGGGTGAGACTTCTTCCCTCCCACAAAGATGAAAATGTTAGTGCTCTAGACTACTTCGGTACCTTTTGTTGGTAACATGAGAAGGACCATGTTCTGATCACTTTTGCACCAACTGAACGTGGTATTTGCATCCATATGATGTAATCTCCAACCCATCACTAAAGCAAGAAAAATAATAGTCCTGATGGAAGGGTACTGACTTATTGGAGCAAAAGTCTCCTCATAGTCTACTCCCTCTTTCTAAGAGAATCCTCTTGCCATAAACCTCGCTTTGTATTTCTCGATGTTTCCATATACTGGATGCTTGTTCTTATAGATCTACTTAGAATTCACCACTGACTTCCCCTCTACTCTTGAAACTATCTCCCACACATCATTATTCATGATGGACTGATACTCTTCAATCATGGAATCCTTCCAAAATTGTTTTTCTTTTGCCTCCTCATAACTATAAGGTTCAGAACCAATGATGTGATTCATCAATGCCATATAACTCAAGAACCTCTAAGGTTGTTTTCTCTCCCTAAACATACCAACAGGAGAGGAATTTCTTGCTTGCTCGCATCGGGAAAGGAAGTGCAAGAAAGATCTCAAATGTAGGGGTAGGGGAGAGGAATCTATTGCTTGCTCGATGATAGGTTATTTATTGATCGCCCATAAGGGTGAGGAGGGAAAGGAAGCGCAAGAAGGCTCTCAATTGGGGGGAGAGGAATTTATTTCTTTCCTGCAATAGATCGGCCAAGGGATTTCTCTCTCATCTGACTAGTTCAAAGGGAGGATGCGGATGCGCAAGCAAGCTCGACCAACGAGAGAGGAATTCATTGATTTTCATCCTACAAAGTGTCACGAAAATATGTTGACCTCTTCCTGATCATGACAACATCTCTAGGTAGATCCATTGGGTCTATTGGATCTACTGACTCTTCCTGATAGTCTAGCGGATGATAAACTGGAATTGAGGGACCACAGCCCGCATCTTTGGGAGCCTCCTACTGCTCACTATATATCTCCATGTGAGACTCTCTTGACCTATTGAAGGCTATGTCTTCATCAAAATTGACATCTTGACTGACCTATGGATTTCACACTTGTGAAAGCCTCGTCAAGAGTCTTGTCCCTAAAGATCTGGTGAGGACTCCTATTCTGGACGTACATTGTTGTACTGGATGTCTCTCCCCATAAGAACATGGGTAAATCCTAATCATGAATCATAGCTTTGGAAGCCTCTACAATGGACTTGTTCTTCCTCTCTACAACCCCATTTTGTTGTGGGTTGTAAGGAACAATCAACTCCCTCTTGATCCCTGTCTCCTTGCAAAAATCACTAAAGTCCTTGGAAGTGTACTCTCCTCCATTATATGACTTGAAAAAAATTCTTTTCTTCCCTTCTAGGCTCTCTACCTGAACCCTAAACTCTTGAAATTTGTTGAATACCTCATCCTTGGCCTTCATGAAGAATATCCATGTCTTCCGGGAGAAATCATCAATGAATATCACATAGTATAGGAATCCACCCAAAGATGCAATTGTCATAGTTCCACATACATCTGAATGTACTAGATCCAATATCCTCTTGGACCTGTTGCCACTGCTTGGAAAATATCCCTTGGCATTCTTTCCAAGTGCACATCCCCTGCAATCCTTAAGATGGTCACGCCCTATAATTAGGAAAATCGTGATCAAAGGGAATGTGTTCCTTCTATGTGCACATGCCACTCATGACCATGGATATATAATACCAATCCTTAAGGTGGTCACGCCCTGTAATTTAGGCATATTGTGAGCAAAGGGAATGTGGTCACCATGTGTGCACATGCCACTTGTGACCACAACCATACGATTGCAATTCTTAAGGTGGTTGCACGTGTAATTTGGTAAATCCCAACCAAAGGGAATGTGGTTGCTTTGTGTGCATAGGCCAGTCATGACCATGACTGTACAATTGCAAAAACAAATATCTGAAGTAGATCTATCAGATCTAGCACTGAAAGATTTAAACTAGCTTTGAAAAAGACTTATACTAACTCTGACACTGAAAGCTTTTAACTAGCTCTAATACCATGTTGATTTTATTTCAGCCCTATGTATGCTCTGATACCATGTTGAATTTTTTTATTTTTAGATATGATAATTATTGCATTATGATTTAAATGTTACTGTTAACATAGAATAATTACATACAAAAAATCTCAATAAGACTTAACAAACTTGATAAGAGGTTAAGTAAACATTATATGAGATCGTATATTACAATTGAGGGCCCAATATATATAGTTGGGTGGTAGTGCATTTTCATTTAATGGATATGTCTTTTATATTATTGTATTTTAATTAATTAATTAATTAATAATTAATAATTATTGATTATTGATTATTCATACATTATATTATAAATATATTATTTATATATTATATTCATGTTGATGATTATTAATCACATGCACCTCTAATTAATATAGATCACTCCATATTGGAGCAGGCAATGTGAGAGAATCTTGATTCTTTGTCACTCGTCAAATCAACATGACTTCTAGGACAAAGACTGCACGTGGGTTATTCACCACTAGCTAAATCAACATGGCCCTGTGAGTGAATGTATCATTCTCCCTTGGTCAAATCAACATGACTAATCTGGGAGAATTGTCTGCTCGATGTTGCTAACTGGAGAAACATCAACATCCTGGGCCATTTACCACTAGCCAAATAAGTATGGCCACGTGAGTGAATGTATCATTCTCCCTTGGTCAAATCAACATGACCAATATGGAAGAATGTCTGCCCGATGTTGAAACATCAACACCTAGTTCATTCATTCCGTTCACATAAAAACATTATCCTGTCCACATAAAAATATTATCCTCGTCATGAATGATTTCTAAAATGTCAAAATGAAAGGTCAAATCCAAAATCCTAAAATAAACAAATCCACTAAGGCTAAGAGGTGAAGAGAACAATTAAAACCCAATCATTAAGCTTGAGTAATGCCCCTCGCTATGAGGCCAATACCGGATTGTCTATGAATATGTAAATAAAGAGATTTGTTCAATAAACTAAACATTTAAATAAAAAGGCTTGAGGGGTAGTAAGAAATAGAACCCAGGATGGTAACTCAATGCTAAGCTCCCTCAAGAAGGCATTTATAGGGAAAAATCTTGGCTAAATAAATCTAAATGGATAGTTAAATGGATAATACAACATGTCCATGCCTACTTTGAGGGTCATCACATGAACATGTTCCCCTTCCCCTTTCATCATTATTAATCATTATTAAATGTCTTTCACCTAGACACTTAGGAAGTCATGTGTCTTAGGATATGACACATTGCTAGGAGACTAAACTCATCACTTTAAGTAGGTAATATGCATTGGGATCCATGTACACTTTTTGGACAATTCCCTCGATGGAAGAAGTAGACTTGAGATCATTTGACTTGTCTTCGACCATTTATGTGGACTTTGGTACTCTTATTGAGGGATGCATCTCCTTTGGAATCTATTTGGTCCTTACATATGATTTTTATATTGTATTTGACCTCTTCTAAGAGGGACATTGTACATTGCAAACATATTATTGGATTATTATATATTATAACTTGTAACTTGTACTTTGCATGCGGTTTTTGTTGGGAAAATGGTTTTGAATCTAATGCTTTTGATCTATCATGTGGTTTTCCATTGTAATTGAAGAGGCTTCTCACCTATAAAAGAAGAATTCCTCCTCCATTTGAAATCATTGGAGATTAATGAGAATTTGGGCAAGCTGGCAAGATCTATTGTGCATCTATTTATCTTGCCAGGATGTTTTCTATCATTTTCAAGGGTTGAAATACCTTTTTTTATGATTTCATGGAAGAACATCGCTGCTACAATGCCAAAGAAGTTATTTAACAATCCACTTGGAAGGATGTAAGATCTCTCATCATCCCTTTCATCATTAAATTTTATTGTTCATACATTAAGATAAGAAGTTTAATGGATCCTCTCTTTTGTTTAGCTTGTTTTTAAGTTCACCTTGTCTAGCACTAGGAAATAATCCTCATGGATCAATCCTCCTTGCATCCTTGAAGAATTGTTTCAATCCCTAGGTGGTGCTTGAGGGTTAATCCTCTAGGTACCCTTCAAAACTATTCTTCATAAACCCTAGACTTGAAGTGATGACCCCACTTTTCCTCTAAGTCACTGATCTTCTTGTTGGATTCAACCAACTAAACCAAAAAAAAAAAAGTTCTATTTTTTTTAGCTATATTGCATATCTTGCACATTTTCTAGGTTGGCCAATTTTTAGTGTGTATCTTCACCTAGATCTAGTAGTTATGGTTTGATCTATCACTTTATTCACTAATCTTCTTATCCATTAAACCTTAGGGATATTCTCTATTGTACTAGCATGTCCAATCTATCAGAGTGTTTGTATTTTGATGACTATAAACGAGTGAAGGTTCTTGTTGAAGGGTAAAGGGGGATGCACGCAGTATACTCTGCGAAACGCAGTTTAAAATACTATGCACCAAACAGGCTATGCGACAGAGTTCTCAAGATCACTACGCAGTGCACAGACTGCCAGATTGTTGCGTGCTATGAATACACACACGAAATAGAATGATTTACGAATGCGGAATATAATAGATAAATAACAGATAAACTTGTCAAAACATAAAATACTTGATATTAATGAACTTCGACGCAATGCACTCGGATTACAAAATATTGTGACAAAATGAGCTTTGGCTCTGATACTTCTTCTGTCAACTCTTCAACTATTGTTGGTTCTTCAACTACTTCTCTGCATCCCTCTCTCCTTTTCTTTATATCTCTATCTATCCATCATATTCTAACTAAGAAACTCAGACTTATATAAACTTCCTTCAGAAGCTAAGACCGATTCAACATTTAACTCAACCATAATTATGACTAACTCTTCAACCACTTAATTTAATTCGAGAGGATAGAATTCGGCTCCATTTATAGCTCTCTTGTTTGCCGACTGAATTTTGAGTAGACGTGCGACTTTGCACTTACAAACTATCAGACTGTTTGACTGGCATTTTGGCTACTGACAGATTTTGACTAACAGACAAATCGGCGGTGACGTGAAGATCTCACTGACTTGTAATTACAATTTCCAACACTCCCCCTTAATTATAAGTTGGTGGAGTTACAAAAGAAAATAACATCAAATGTTTGAATTTTCATTTTATTGTCACTCATTTGTTATTGTGTGGATTCCCAGATTACTGTGCAGATGCTGAAATGCATCTCTTGCTAAAGCCTTTGTAAAAATGTCTTGAATTTGTTCTTTTGACCTGTAAAATTCTAAGCAGATCTCTTTGTTATTCACCAATTCTCTGATGAAATGATACCTTGTATAAATGTGCTTGTTTTTATTTTGAAACACATGATTCTTTGATAACAAGATGGCTTAATTGTTGTCACAGAAAACTATAGTTGGTTCTTGTTGTTCTTGCAACAAATCTTTTAAAATTCTTCTCATCCATACTGCTTGATAAGTTGTGCTTGTGGTTGCGACGTACTCTACTTCTGATAAATAAAGTGTCACTATGGGTTTATTCTTTGATGCCCATGATTCCATACCTGTTCCATAATGAAATGTGTACCCAAAGGTACTTTTCTTGTCATCAATACTGCCTCCACAATCACTGTCAGTGTATCCAATGAGTTTGAAATCTTATGAAGTGGAGTAATTTATGCCAAAATATTTTGTTCCATTCACATATCTCAGGATTCTCTTTCCCACTTTCCAATGTGATTCTTTTGGAGTTTCCATGAACCTTGAGATTAGGCTCACTCCATACATAATATGAGGTCTTGTTGCTATTAGATACATAAGACTTCCAACCAGTCTTTTAAACAGTGTGGGATCCACTTTGGACCCTTTATCTTCCTTGCTTAAATTCAATCTTGTTATGACAAGTGTTGGTGCTGCTTTTGAATTTACCATATTGAATCTCTTCAATATTTTAGGTGCATACTTGGACTGTGAGATAAATATACCAGTTTTGGACCTGTGCACTTTTATTCCCAGAAAAATATCTCATTAGCCCCAAATCAGTCATTTCAAATTCATCCTTCATGACTATCTTGAAATCTTCTATGCCAAAGTCACTTGTAAATATCAAATCATCCACATATAAACAAACAATTAACACATTATCTTACTAATTTGATTTGATGTTCAATGTTGGCTCATTTTCACTTCTCTGAAATCCATTTTGTGTGAGATAGGAATCTATGTGGCTGTACCAAGCTCTCAGATCTTGCTTTAATCCATACAGTGCTTTATTTAAACTGTATACTTGGTTTTCTTGTCCTGTAACCTCATAACCTTGTGGTTGTTCCACGTATACTTCTTCTTCTAAATTTCCATTCAAGAATGTTGACTTTACATCCATTTGATAAATTGTCCATTTGTACCGCGCGACAATCGCTAACACTCTTCTGACTGTGTCCATGCGCACAACTGGTGAAAATGTTTCATTGTAATCAATTCGAGGTTGCTTTGTAAAGCCTCTCACAACTAATCTTGCCTTGTACTTCTGTACTTTTTCTTCTGCATCTTGCTTGGTTTTATAAATCCACTTGATACTTATGACATCCTTGTCATCAGGTACATCCACCAATTTCCATGTTTGATTGCTCTCTATGCATATGATTTCTTCATCCATGGCTTGTGCCCATACATCTTTGAAAACTTCTTCAAAAGTTAATGGATCATCTATTTGTGAAACCAGAGAAAAAGCTAAGAATGAATTTGTTGTGTCTTCATTATAGATGTCATCCAGACTTCTTGTCTTTCTTGGTAACAAACTTGCTAATGTTGGATCTGGAGATGTAGAAGTACTCGGATTTCTTGTTGGTGTTTGGTGCACTCTAGGTGTAGACTGCACACTTGTTGTTCTTATTGGAGTATTTTGCGTTGCAGTGCCAGGTGTAGACGGAACTGCGCACTGTCCTATGTATGGTGTTTGTACCACTTCTTTCTATGTGTTATCATGCTCCATTGCGTTAATTATTTTCACTATATTTTCTGTTGTTCCATCCTATGCTTCATTTTCTACGAACTGAACATCGCAGTTGATTATGACTTTTCTTGCGACAGGGTCATACAGCTTGTATCCTTTTGTTTCTTCAGAATACCCAACAAATATACATTTTTGTCCTTTGTTGTCTAGTGTTCTTCTCAGTTCATCTGGAACATGTGCGTATGAAATGCAACCAAAAACTCTTAAGTGTGCCACATCATGCTTTGATCCTATCCATGCTCCCTGAGGAATTCTATTTTTCACACTCTTTGTCAGACATCTATTCAAGATGTATACTGCATTTGCTACTACCTCAACCCAATACTCATTTGACAAATGTTTAGCTGTCAGCATATTGCACACCATTTCCATGATGATTCTGTTCTTTCTCTCTACGACACCATTATGTTGTGGTGTGTATCGTGCAGTAAATTGCTTGTAGATGCCATGAACTTTACAAAAGTTCTAAAAATCTCTTGACATGTATTCTCCTCCTTTGTCCGTTCTTATACACTTGATGTAATAGCCACTTTGTTTCTCCACAAGTGATTTAAACTACTAAAAACAACCCAATGCGTCGGATTTATGCTTTAAAAAAAAAATCCATGTCTTTCTTGAGAAATCATCAATGAATGTTAGAAAATAAGTATTGCCTCCCATAGACGGATTTTTCATTGGTCCACAAATATCATAATGTATTATTTCCAGTGGAGCTTTTGCTTTGTAAGACTGGCCAACTGGAAATGATTCTCTGTGTTTCTTTCCAAATATGCAACCTTCACATATCCTTTTTGGTTTATGATCTAGGTGGATATCAATGGCCACCCACCTTTTCCAAATGGATCAAAATAGTTTTCTGGCCATTTTGGCAATTTACTATATTTAGCAGGTTTTAACTTCCAGGGCCATTTTGAGGGCCTAAATGAAGGTTTTTCAAGATTAAGGTTCTCAATTATAGTCGAAGGAATAATTGAGCCCCCAAAATGAATCTCCTCAAAGATACCTTTCCAACGAGCCATCGCACACCTAAAACGGAGATCGTATGCAAAAGTTACGACCCCGGGAAGTTGATGCACCAACTTACCCAAACGGGGCCCACATGAATTTTGGTGCTTCATCTCCTAGGGTTAGGTTTT
>JZKD02S1636549.1:39276-56801 GCA_000966675.3 Picea glauca
TCAGGTGACTGAGACACAAGGGGAATTTCATCATCCTCTTCCGAAATATCCTCTGATATGGCCATAAAAAGATTTTTTTCCTTACACTTGTGGCTTGGAAAATATTTGTCATCACAATTATAACAAAGGACTTTGAGTTGGCGTTCATCCATTTCAGCCCTGGTCAATTTTTAGATCTTTAGTGGAGTAGAAGGAGTAGTTGGGTTTACTGGTTTAGTGCGAGGAATAAAGGGGGGTTTCCAATTTTGAGAAGAGACAACCTGTTGTGCTTCCTTAGCTCTTTTATTAGCCTCCATCCAACTTTGAGGCCGAGCCATGAGGACATGGGCACGAATCTCATCCTTGAGGCCACTGATAAAACGTTCTTAGAAAAAAGCATCAGACATGCCCTATGTATGAAAATTGAGTCGCTCAAAAGAAGATATAAAGTATTCCACTATTCTAGATTGTTTCAACTTTGTCAAACGACCTAAATGGTAGGTGAAAGTGTCAAAGTGTTCATAAATATTTTTCATAAGCTGTGTCCAAGCAATATACCCTTGATGGGAAGTTTTTCTCCATTGCCACCATTGCCAACGTTCTTGATCTAGATGGAGAACACCATACCGGAGTTTGGCCAAATCATTTGTAATTTAGTACAAAGAGAAATAATGTTCCATTTGAGTTACCCAACCAGTGGAATCTGAGCCATCAAATTTGGTCACATCTACCTGCGGAAGGCGTAGCTCACACTAAAAGTGATGGGGCTGAAAATTATGGGAATGAGAGGAAGTTTCAACTTCGGTATGCAAAGGTGGGTTAGATAAAGGGGGTTCTACATGGATATGCAGCTTGGTGCAGATCATCGAAACGACAAATTCAAGCTGGGTAGTCATGTCTTGTTTGAGGTGTTCTTTGAGTTTGATGATTGATGCAGCGATGGAGGAGTGCATGCTTTGATTGATGGTGGAAATATTGGCACTGAGATGTCTCACTTCTTGTTGGGTCTCTGTGAAATTAGATTGCAAGTTATTGAAGTGAGCTTCCAAGTCTTAGCCATGGGTATGGGCCATGATGATGAGGGAACCGAACATGGGAGGGCAGGGTCAATTTTAAAAAAAAACAATGATAGGTATGAATGTGATAACGGTGAAGAGATAAATCCAATGGAATAGGTCTCAAATAATGGTGCAAAAATTTCCAGACTCATTTTTTTAATTTGTTTTTTCACTTGCCGAGTTATACTCTGGTCTGAAGAATACTCTAGTGATGAAATTCTTAAATGATTAACCAGGAAGAAATGATTAACTCGAACATAGTTGCGTGGCAATAGATCTTGTTTTTTTTATGTTTTGTTTCTGTCCCCAAGGGTTAGGTATTCAAGGGTTCTACAGACAAGTGTTTTCTCTGTGCTATATCTCTCTAATATACGTGCGGGGTCCAACAATAGTACTTGACCCAATATCTCAGGGTACTAACTAAGGAGGCTAGACCATGGCCTTAGCCATACTACCTGACTACCTAGGTACTAGAGAGTATCTTCCTGAGTGTTTTTCTCGGCGACACTATAGCAGTTAGGTGGTCCATCGGTTTATCTAAAGAGGGCTTCAGGAAATCTAGGTCACTCTGTATATAGGTGTTGTCCGATGCGCTAACACTCGAAGGGGTACCAAGAAGGGGTTACAAGGGTGGCCAACAAATGTGTGCTTAAGAACTACTTGTATTTCCTGCGTGTATGTATCCCTCAACCGTGGGTTTATGCACTTAACGACAGATCTATGTAGCTTAAAGATGTTGGAATACGTCTCTACACTGAAAAAACATTAACCGACAATTTTCTGTTGAGGAAGGCGCTCTTATACCACTTGTAATATTCCAGATATAAAAATTATGTAGAATAGAGATAAAATGCTATAAATGGCAGATACATAACAATATAACCAGAACAACACCACAATAACACTGAAATGATATCAAAATAACACTAGAAAGATCACTTTGATTCTGAGAGAAATGTTCATGGGCCTCTTCGAGGGGGAAACCTCTAGTCAAGCAAAGCTCTATTACAATAATATCCAAGATAGGGTTCTCATAACCTCAACTCCCATTTATACTAAATATGTCTATCAAAAGAACCATCTAGAGGAAGATCCTTCTAGAAGCGAGAGCTTTTATTAGGTCTTCTTACATTCAACTTATTCTACTTTATTGCAAGGCATTATTAATATTGACCTTTATTACATCCGAATATATTGTTCTACATACATGAGGGGTTAGGTCCCTAACATGTTAATGCAGGAGGAGAATAGGCCTTCTAGTATCTCTTTAAGATCTGCACTAAAAAATTCATTGAAATCATCCTTAGTAAGCCCAGAATTAGAATCACGGTCTACAAATTCTACCTCTGCACTATTATTAGAGAACAACTCTCTAGTTGCATTCAAGCAATTGCACCTTGACCTTCCACAATTACCAACTTCATTATTTTTCATTCCTCCTTCTTTGTCTTCTTCTTCTATGAAACCATAGACCATATCAGAAAGGCAGACAAAATTAGGATCATGCTCGTTACCACTATTTCCATAGTTGGTAGTCTCACGATAATTATCATCGAAAAATATGTCTCTCATCATTTCATTCAGAGGATCTGTCACATGCTTTCTCCTTGGAGCCTTTACCATCTTAAAGCGATCATCATGATGATTGCTATGAGATGCAGGGTGAGAAAACATGATATAGAGACATGAAGTTGCAACATTAACAATCTACATGGAAGATAATGACCTTATGTAATTGCTTGTAACCAACGCCAAAGACATTTAGCATTCTGCAGGGTGAGGCGGTAGCCAGGTATAAGATAGTGTTCAGGGCGGTGGGAGGTGGTAGACAATGTTGTACAAAGTTGTATCCAGGTAGAAGGTGATTCTCAGAGATACTAGACATGATGAGGAGAAGACATACGTGAAGAGCATCGACTTCATCAACATAATTGATTAGAGCATCAACTGCAATTGCATTGATCATCAACTACAAATGAATTGACTATAGTGATATACAAAGTGTCATAGTTCACCAACCCAAACAACTATTGAGAAATTTGTTTTTTTTTAATTATTTTTTAATGCTAACAATTCCAAAATAAAAATCACATACACTAGGGCAATAACGTCCCATCAGGGAGATCTGAATGAAGGAAAAATTGGATTTATGATATTTACTGAATACTAAAGTAAATTTATTTAAAAAATATTCAAGATAATAAAAAATTCCAATGGAAACGCAGGTCAAATAAATTAAGGTAATAAGAATTTTGAAGTGAACTTAGATTAAACAAATTAAGATTTACAAATTAGCTTATAAAATGTACCAAATAATGTAATAAAATGAACAAAATGCACCAACTAATAGGAGCATTTACCGCCATGTGAATGCTAGACAAATGTAGGGACTAATAAAATCAAAGGTTAGCTCTATTTTTAAGATGTTCAAGTGGTTTGGGGTTACCAACTGTGTATGTTAGATTAGTTTTCTATGTTGGAATTGGTATAGGATTTGACTATATATTGATGGGACCTCCCAATACTGTTAAAAAAATAGTTGCCTGGATGTCAACACTCAAGATGGAACCCTGGAGGCATTTGGATAAGGAGGGATAAAACCTTTAGAGGTTGAATTCCCTTCTTATTCAAATTATGTATAATGTACTATCATAATATCAACACTAAAGACGGAACCTTGGAGGCACATGATCATAATATCCACACTCAAGATGGAACCTTGGAGGAATTTGGCTAAGGAGGAGGACCTTTTGAAGATAAATTCCTTATTTACTCAAATCATGTAAAATGAAGGCACTACTAAAGGAAGAGTTGTTAGGGATTTTAAAACCAATGATGGAACCCTGCAGGCTAACATGTAAGAATTTGATTCCCTGCACTTTATTTCCAGGTACTCTAGGTTAGAGAGTGGTGATCTCTTATTTTTATGCTATGTACATTGAACTAATTTCATAATTTATTTATTTCTAATTTTATATTGAAAAGGGTACTTGAGAAAATAAATACATTGTTTTATTATACATTTAAAAATAAAATAAAATAATATTATTTGTTTTCTTTTTTTTAATAATTTCATTAATTTAATGATGATGATAGTGGTGATGGTAGTTGGTGTACACTAAGACAAAATTTGGTATTTTCAACCTTAAGAAAGGTAAGGAAATTGCTTGGGTTTATGTTAAAAAATATTTAAGAGAAGCCTTTGGCAAATTCTTTAGACCCGTGACCTTTTAGGAATTGTCCCCATGTTTCACTACAAAGCTTCTTGGAGTTTGTCTTTATTTTGGTTGACAATGTTGATTTTCATCTTTACCTTGGTCTTATACATTAGATACTTAGTCATAGTTTTGATCTTGATGGGGAAATACTCACTTCTATGAGGAGGATAGGATAGGATGTATTGACTTTGATTTTTATATTATAAGTTATAAAGCACTTGTATTTTCTTTATCTTTTTCCACGATTCTCTAAATTCTTAAAATCCAAACTTCATAACCATATAATATAACTGTTATAATTTTATTTTCCACCTAATCATTAGGTCATTATAACCTAAATATAATATAATCACTAGGTCATTATCACCTAAAGATAATCTAATCAATAGGTCATTATCCCCTACAAACCCTTTAATTTAACCCTTAAAACCTACCAATTTTTCCTTGAGTTTCTAGCCAATTTCCCACCTGGTCTCCATTTTCCTTCACTAAGGGTGTGAAAAAAAAGGTTGGTCTCTCTTTTTGTCTTGAAAAGGAGAGATCGGTCACTCTGTGTATGTGTCTAGGGAGAATCCAATTCTATAAGCTCATACTTATGGACTTCGTTTCAATGGATAAGACCTCCCATTGATTTCTCAGGGTTTATCTTTGAGAAGTCTTCCATCACGAGCTCGAGAATATTATCCTAGTAACTATATGGTCGTATCCCTAAATCCCTATATAAACCAAGAAATTTCCCATGGGAAAGGAGGACGAAAGAGATAGCAAGGCTACTCTAGTGATTTGGATGCAAGACTTGGGCAAGGAGCTTGGAAGGAGAACATTGCATCAACTTCTCATTTGTAATTTTTAATATTGCTTCTTTGATTAATAGAATATATATTGATGTTTCCCTCTTTTCAATTGTTCATACAAGTTCATGTATTTTTTGGTAGAGAATTAGTATAATTATGTGTTATGATATACTATTAGATATGTTGTCAATCCATGCATGTTTTCTTTGATATTTGGAAAGATTTCATCTTCTTTAGTTGTTTTCATGTATGAATTAGATCTAGGCACATCCTTGCTTTATGTCTCTATTCCTATCTTAGGCGTTGGTAGAACCTAAGGGAGCTCAGTTCCTGCAGGGTGAAAAAATCCTACAAGAGATTGCCAACCATACTAGGGAAGCATAATGACAATAGACCAACTTTCATTCATTGGCCCTCCTATGATGGCCAACCATATGACTTCCCTAAATGGTCCTTATATACTAGCTTCATATACCCCACTGCAGGTCAATTATGTGGCCACCTTTCCCATGCATTCAACTCTAAATGAGAAGGAATATTTCCCTTCTTTTGACTTAGATCCGGTAGTTGACATGGTGATCTATTCAATAGGGATTTTAGAGCATTATCTCCCTACCCCTATCGTACCCTTCGATATGTATTCCTTCTAGATCATTTTTCTTTTGTCTCGCAAATATCTCTTGGAAGCTATGATTGAGGTTTGTCCCTTGACATGTATTCCTTCCATACTATTATCCTCTTGGAATCCATGATCATGATGACAACAACAAGAATGGTTCCCATTTCTATGTCAAGCTGATTAAAAGATGAAACAAAGGTCTGGAGATCCAACCCAACACTGAGCATAGTTCTTTTCCTATGCCAATCTCGTTAAAAAATGAAACAAAACCTTGTGAACAAAGTTCTTTTCCTATGTCAATTCGTTAAAAAAAGAAAAATCCGCCTCCCCCATTGAGTCAAGTATTCCATTACAACTCATAGTGGAATATTCATTCCATCCACCTCGATCATTTGATCATTTTTCTTCCTTCCTCTCTAGTGAACATTTTTACTGTTAGTAACTAGGGGTACATTGGGTATAGGAGACGAGTCAGTGGATGAAACGAAGCTTGGGGGCCATGTCTCCAGCCTTTGATCATTATTCTAGAGTTAAGACGTTGGCTTCCCAAGCTGGGGGAAAAGTACCAACAACCCACCTTTGGACTTTCCATTGGGAAGTGTCAAGCATAGTTAGTTTTGTAGTTTCAATCTCGTGAAAAAATGAAACCTACCCAAGCATAGTTTTACTTCGTTTCAATCTTGTGTAAAAATGAAACCAATTTTGAGCTTAGTATTTGTTCTTTCTCGTGCTCATAAATACATGAGAATAGGTTACTGAGATTAGTGTTTGTTCTTTCTCGTGCTTGTAAATACATGAGAATAAGTTATCAATATCATTCTTTGTTCTTTTTCATGCTCATTAATACATGAGAATAGGTTATCAAGTCTAATTTTATCTATTTTTTGGACTCCTAAAATATATACAAAAAATGAACTCTTTAGAGTCTCCTTTAAGATCTTTTCTGACTCTCTACACATGAAAAGATTGTTGAGTGAGCTTGTTTCCTTTCACACTCATCAAAAGGTTAGAAAGGGCATCTTTCGAGTGATAGTTTACCCATTTTTCGGCCTCGTTAGACTAATTATGAAAAATAAATACTCTATTCAAGCATGATTATAAGAGTTCTCCTAGGTATCATTTTATACTTTTCCTGACCCCATAGACTAATTATACGGAAATTTTCATTTTGGAGTCTTCTCTATGACATTTTCAGACTCTCTAAACATGAAAAGGCCATCGATTTTACCTTATTTGGGCTCTTTAAACTTTACATCGAAGGATCCACACATGGGACTGAACGCCCCCTTCTTCATGTTTGTTAAAAATATGTTGAGGGACTCATCATTTTATGAGATATATCAAGCATCTATTATCTTCCTCCATCTCGTAAAACTAGAAAGACGTACTCATCCTTCATGGTGGGGAATTTTTAGAGGGTTTTTACGTCTTGTTATATTCATTATCTGGCAGCTATTACTACTTTGAGTCACCCTTGAGCAATGCAGATGTTTTATTATCATATATAACAATCAAGTCATCCATTCTCTCTCATTGACCACCATTTCCATTGTGTGTCGCACTCCACAAATATGTCCATGAATAGCGTTGTGGTCTTCATCTGAGTTAATGTTGCCAAGTAAATTTATTTGTCATGTATACTTGTTCAAGGGAAGTTTACCTACGTCGGCTACCTATAGTTCATTTTTTCCTCTTTATTTCAGCCATCCCTGTGTCAGTTGTGCTCCATTATTATTATTTTCACACCATCTATCTTTACCTGTTTTGTGTTGATTGATGGGGGATACATCAAGGCCCTTCTTTGACGGATTTCACCCCTTCGAATACAACTCATTATCCAGGATTGAAGTCTAGAAACCCATTAGTACCCTAGGACTTGTAGACATTAGTGGCAGGTCTCCTTGCATTTTGACACTGGGTTTACATAATTGGCTCTCGTAGAATGAATCTACGAGTCTTTGACGTCAACTCCTTCATTCACACTTTGTATATTGTACTAGGTATCTTTAGTTACATCATCATCATCGATGGATTCCCTCGCATCTGTTCACATTATACATTAATGATCGACAATCAAACGGTTTATACTATGCTCAAATTCAGCTCATTTATTTTCATGTTGTATATTCATACCATTTGGATCAAGGATGAAGACCTTGGGATAATATCACACTCTTGTTTGATGAAATTATTTCCCAAGTTGTGATGGATAATATTCATGAGCTCTTCACAGATTTCTCAGTCATTTAGTCATATCACTTGTTTCTATGATGTGACATACATCCACATTTGTACTTGGTCATGGCTATGATTTCACTTGTGTCTTGCATGGATCCATAGTGCATACTTTTTTGGCCATGATCCAGTCATGATTGGTTCTTGATGGATCCACGGTGTATTTTTTTGTGGCCATCATCCCATCACTTGTGTCATTCATGGATCCCCAGTGTATTTATGGTGGCGATGCTCTTTTATTTCTTACCGAGCATGGGTATGTCTTCCTTGGGGATCTTTTTCTATAGTACCAGTGATTCTCTTCTCCTAGATTATTTTCCCACAACTCTATGACTTTATTTATAAAGTGTTTCAGCCATTAGACGCCTCTTCTGACCTCACAATTTAGGGACCATCTGTTATAATTTTATTTTTCACCTAATAATTAGGTCATTATCACCTAAAGATAACCTAATCAACAAGTCATTATCCCCTAGAAATACCTCATTTTAACCCTTGAAATCTACCACATTTTCCATGAGTTTCTAGCCAATTTCTCACATGGTATCCCTTTTAGTTCACTAAGGGTGTGACCAAAAGGGTTTTTCTCTCCTTTTGGCCTGTTAGGGAGTGGTCGGTCACTCTTTCTATGTGTCTAGAGAGCGACCAAGTCTAGAAGCTCCTATTTATGGATTTAGTTTTGATGGATAGGACCTCCCACTAATTTCTCATGGTTTAGCTTCGAGAATTCTTCCATCATGATCTTGATAATATTATCCTAATAACTATATGTCCTTATCCCTAAAGCCCTATATAAACCAAGCCATTTCCCATGGGAAAGGAGGAGGAAAGAGATAGCAAGGTTACTCTGGCGATTTGGTTGTAAGACTTGGGAAAGGATCTTGGAAGGAGACCATTGCATCAACTTCTCATTTGTAAGTTGTAATATTGATTCTTTGATTAATAGAAAACATATTGATGTTTCCCTCTATTCAATTGTTCATACAGTAGAGAATTAGTATAATTATGTGTTATGATATACTATTAGATCTGTTGTCAATCCATACATGTTTTCTTTGATCTTTGGGAGGCTTTCATCTTCTTTAGTTGTTTTCATGTATGAATCAGATCTAGGAACATCCTTAGTTTATTTCTTTATTCCTTTCTTAGGCGTTGGTAGAACCTAAGGGAGCTCAGCTCCTGCAGGGTGCAAAATCCTACAACAATAAGAAGAGCGACTAAAGTTTCAATGAAAATAACGTTAGAAAAACTGGATCATCGAGAATAAAATAAAGCAAATGCGGAAATAAAACATAGAAGATACACAATACAATAGAGACACAGATATGCGTGGTTCACCCAGTGTGGGATACATCCACCAGAGAAATTTTTAGTTCCTTCCTTTATTATTATCTAGGAAATGAAGGGATACAGCCTACAACACACCCATTGTAACTTGCTCTTCTTTCTCTCACAGTCTCCTCTCTCAGAATACAATATTCACAATTATGCATAGCCACAATATGTTTCCCTCATAAAAGAGGGTTTCCTTCTAGGGAAAGAAACCGTAACGTAACTTATGTCGTCATATCTGTGACCTTATAATGAACAGTCCATATTTACTATGAAATTACAATGTACATTTACAAGGCAATTTTTCCTTTGGGGGTTTCTCCCCTGAACCCTCGTTGGGGGCCCACTTTCCCCTGGACCCCACAGGAGGGGCAAGCCCCCCTTACACTCCCCTGCGTGGAGGAGTGTACATTCTTCCGGGGTCTAAATTCTTCATGGGTTATAAACATGGCTGAAAACAATGGCCTCTGAATCAGGAAGATAATCAAGCTCTACAACCAACAAATAAAAACACCTTAAAAATAAACAAACTTCATTTTTCTATATATATGTT
Source organism: Picea glauca (assembly GCA_000966675.3). Lineage (NCBI taxonomy): Eukaryota > Viridiplantae > Streptophyta > Pinopsida > Pinales > Pinaceae > Picea > Picea glauca. The sequence goes on from JZKD02S1636549.1 coordinate 49,065, forward strand.
AGAAAAAGGGATCATAGAGCAATAAAATAAAATAGATGCGGAAATAAAACAAAAAAGATACACAATACACTAGAGACACAAATATACATGGTTCACCCATTGTGGACTACATCCACTAGAGAAATTGTGAGTCTTTCCTTTATTATTATCCAACAAATGAAGGGATACAACCTACAACATACCCGCTATAACTTCCTCTTCTTTTCTCGCAGTCTCCTCTCTCATAATACAATATTTACTCACATACATCACCACAATATAATTCACTAATACATAAAATAGGGTTGTCTTCTAGGGAAAAAAAACCTTAACATAACTTTTATCGTCATATCTACAACCTAATGATGAACAATTTAGATTGACTACGAAATTACAATATTTTACAAGGAAATTTTCCAAAAAATTCTCTTTGGGAGTGGTGCCCAAAAACACCCTCTAGTGGGGGATCCAAAATATTGTCCCCCCCCCCCAGACCCCCCTGGAAATAGGTGTGGGGGGGAAATACCCCCCACACCCCCCGTTAGGAAATGGGATCCAAACACAGTTGAAATAAGACCTATGAATCAAGAAGATAATCATGTTGGACTATGATCCACCCTAGACCTGGAAATTGTATCATATTCACCTTCATTCTCGAAGGTCAAGTTAAACTGAGAAGGGACTCATTTTCTAACTTGTTACTACCTTTGTTAACATGTTTGCAAGATTCTAGCTAGTAATTGTCTTTTCCAACTTCAATTGTTCATCTTCCAAAAAATATCGTATGAAATGGTACATGAGCTATATATGTTTAGTATTAGAATGGAAGGATGATTTCTTTGCAAGATGAATGACACTCTAGTTTCCATAGTACAAACTTCTATTCTTTTGTTGCTTTCCCAATTCCTCCATAAAACTTTGTAACCAAACCATCTCTTTACTAGACTTTGTAGCGACAACATACTCTACTTATGTTGTTGAAAGTGCAAAAACCTTTTGCAATTTCGAAATCCAACTTACTATTGTTCCACCTATAGTAAAAACATACCATGTGGTGCTCCTCCTACTATCTTTATCACCTGCCATATTTAAATCAACATATCCCTATAGAATAGTGTTTGAACATCCAAAACATAGTGCATGAGTATTAGTACCTCTCAAATACATGAGAATCCACTTTACTTCCTCTCAATTTTCTTTCCCTAGATTGTTCATATACTTGCTCACAACTTCCATTGCATGTGCAATATTTGGTCTTGTGCACACCATCGCATACATTGTTGGTTTACTTATGGTCTGACCCAGGTTATAACTATAGGATTATCAAAAACCATTCGACCATAAACCCTCCTGGATACCAAAAGGAAACACAACGCAGAAAGTGCACTAAGAAATCTCACCCGAGATGGATTCTATGGGTGGCCACAAGACTCAGATGTTTGCAACCATGGGATGGGATGTGTTTCTCTCGGAGGCATTTAACCTACTCATTGTTAACCCTCATTAGATATTATTCCCTACCACTATCACAACTATTCTAATGGGACTTCATTAACCATTATAGCCGCATGTGTTCAATGACAAGTATTTATCTACTATAACACAAGATTATGATCTAAGCACTAGCTATAGCATTCATTTATTTAGAGTTATTTTGCAGATTCCATTTGTTTATTCTTAGTGAGTAGTGCTATTTCCTTTATCATTTAACATGTTCATCATAAATTTACTAAAGCAAATACAAACATAAACATTGCATACATTCGCACAAAACATAGATATACCATGGTTCACCCTCCCCTGGGGCTATGCCCACAAATATTTGTCGCTTATGCTCTTTATTTATGTTCTTGAAAAATCTAGTGTTGCGCATTGTATAGTCCTTCCTTCATTACATTTGATCTCCATAGATCAAATCATTCTCTCGGCAATACACACTCTAACAAAACAGACAAAAACCCTCTCATTGTCCTAATACATTATACTTGTACAACAAAAATGGGACAAAGCCCTTACAAAAACCCTAACCCTAAGAGGATTAGGTCTATCTACTTTCCCATTGACTTAATATCGGCTGGTCCTCGATCCAACCATTGCCCCAAGCCGGTGCTTGTCCACTTTCCAACTTGTGTGCAACCATTTCTCTACTTTGTAACCACTTTTCTCAGTGTGGGTTTTCCTCTGTTTCTGGCGCTGCTTTTCCTTTATTTCCAACGGGCTCCCTTATTTTATGGTGTTGCTTTGATTCTTTCAAAACTTCCTTGATTATCCCCAAAATTGGCCTGCACCAAAAGGCCCCCAACACTGACATCGTGACTCGTCCTGAGTCACTCATGGAATCTTGCATCTTTTATTTCCTGTGTTAGTTCTCCATACATCTTTGTTATTTGTTGGCATTTCTCCTAGGCCTAGTTGCTCTTCTCTTCCATGGATTCTACCATTTGTGTGGTGACTGGAGGCTTCAATATGTCTCCTCCTTCCAAGCCTATATGTTCCACCCTTTTCTTTACTACATTGATCTCCATGACCAGTTGTTTAGCCTTGTCCTGCAATGGCTCCAACTGAGCTTGCCGTGCAATTTTCTCAGCTAACATTGCTTTCTCCTTAGCCTGTAGGTTCTTCATTTCTGCAGTTGTATTAATATTTTCTGGTAGTGACATTGTCTTATGTCACTGTTTTAATTCTTCCATTACCACATGTACCTTCTCTTCCCTTTCTTGCAGGTCTTTCAAGCTTCCATATTCTAAGAGCTACGTCCACAATTGGCCACTTTTTTCCAGTAGCTCTACCATCCTATGTATGGTCTGGATTTTACTTTTCGTAGATTATGTTGCATCTTGTTCTCACTGCGCTCTTACTTCTGGAGGAGTATTGGGTACTGCATGCTCCTCCAGTTCGTTTATCTATTCCTTGTACTGCTCCAAGGCTTTCACTGTTTTCTTTATCTTTTCTTTAGTAGATACTCCCTTTGATTCTGCGTTGTCTGGAATGGTTCAAAATATTGTGCCAATGTACTTTTCCATCTCCTCTACCTTTTATTGTGCTATCCTCCTTTCCTTCCCTTCTTGGCTAACTTCTTCCTTCAGTGTGGTGTTTTCCTCTTGCGCTATTTGTAAGTTCATCGCATCAGACCTTTCCCTGGACTGATTTTCTTACATGACACTTATTTGTAATTTGTAGAGAGACTTTGTCGGCATCTTGGGAAATGCCAAGTCCAACGTCTTGATTTCCTTCAGGGGCTTCTATGTTTCCTCCTCACCGACGAACAAAATATCAGGGGTGATCATAAATTGGCGCTCCCCTACACTGTAATTTGCATTGTTTCTCCAAAAGGCACTCTTTCCTTAGTTTGTGTTGGTTTGCTTTTTGATGAATTCTCTTTTCCTTGATCCTCAACTGCTCCAGCGCATTTTTTACTTCCTATACTTTCTCCATAATTGAATCCTTATGGTTATTAGCATTCTCCCACACTTCTTACAATCAGTCTTCAACTATCGTGGTTATTAGTTCCACGTCATTTTCTATCAATGATGTTTCAAATGGTTTTTTATGGGACTTCATCTTCTTCTTGGAGCCACTTGCTTCCTCCCATGTTATCTTCTTTTGGGCGTCTCATGGCTCATATGCCTCTAGAATCTGTGTATCCATGTCTATAGCCTGCCCAAACCCTTCCTCCATAGGTATTGTTGGACAACTGAGAGGGGGGGGTGAATCAATTGTTACTATGCTTAAACAATTATGCTTCTTTTGAACTCTTTGCAAAAACACTGAAGGACAATCACAATAGTGCAGGGAAGTAAGCAATAGCATATTCAACATCAGTCACACACATGTGATACATAGAGACAGATATTTCTGAGGAAACCGATAAAGGGTAAAAACCTCTTTTTTTTATATGATAATTAATAGTTAAATTCTTTGCATTATCATACATATGAGCACCAACTTGTAATGAGGCTACAACCTCTTTTTTGAAAGTTTCTACTTGCTGAGAGAACCAACTCTCTGTTTTCTCTAGCACCCACTAGAAGGAAGCACCAACTCCCTGGTTTCTCTAGCACCAACTAGAAGGAACCACCAACTCCTTGGTTTCTCTAGCACCAACTAGAAGGAAGCAACAACTCTCTGAGTGTTTCTAGCACCAACTTCCAATCATACAAGCACCAAACTGTATAACAGAGAAAAAAAATTCTCCCTTGCACCACCCTGCCACCTTGGTTTCTCTGGTTGCAACCAGATGGAAGCTACAACTCCCTGTGTTCAAGCACCCACTTGAACCCTTGAGGACAACAGTCCTCCCTAGCACCTCCCAACCACCCTGATATATAAATATTTGCTACTGAAACTTATTACAATGATATAATGTTCAACAATGACTTACCAGACTCATCATTGTTCTGCTGCATTTTGTTGCTTTGTCTGCCTCACTGCCTTCCTACACACATGACTTGCGCTATCTGTTCTTTTTCTTTTTATGCTCTATGCGCCATGTCCATTCACTGCACATATCCTCTTCTGTTCAATTCAGCCGCTACACTCTCCTCCTTCTTCACACATGAATCACCTTCAACAACAACAACCACAACAAACTCCAACAACAACAACAACCACTTCTCTTCTCTATACCGTGTATATATATGGCTTCTGTGCATCTTGTGCATACAATATTTTCCATTCCTCTACATGATCATACTATGCCAATATCCTCCACATATCAAGTGCTCTGCGTAATCATCATCGCGACTCTTCAACTTCTTTGGCAGTTCAACCCCTGTGTCTATCATCACAAGGTGTTAAGCCGAGATTCCTTTTTCTCTCTGGCAGTTAAGACTCTTCGTCTTCTCTCTTATAGTCAAGCTCATCCTTTCTGTTTTAGTTACGAGCTCTAACCCTCATCCAACTGTCAATTTCCTCCATGAATCGTCTTCATTCCAATGGCAGATTCCATGTGACTCTTCAGCTCCTATGGAAATCACACAGAAGTCTCTTCGCATCCTCTGGTAGAAACAATCAATGGTTTCTAGCAGTTTCACTGTGTCATGCAACAGTAGCCCTCCGATCTCCTTAATTTTCATTCATTTTCATCCAGAACAACCAACCTCACGCTGTCTGTCTCATTTTATTTTATACACACTCACGACGGTTCAACTTCCCATCTCCTTAGAAAAAAAGAAGACAATTGTATCAGCACCTGAAATGCCAACTGATTGGCAATCATGAGTTCGTTTTGCTAACAAATTCGTAACTGAGGAGTTAACTGTGAGAGAGAACAATAACCCTCCAATATTTCTTCAAATTCACCTGCACCGTTGGATTGGCTTCATGAGATCTTTCATTCATTTTGGAATTTTTGTGACCAAGCTTAGCACCTCTAGCTTCTACCTACATCTTCCATCGATGTGATCAATGGCCGTGACCACACACTTATGCATAAAGTGATTTCGCGATTTCTCATTTCATGATTTTCAAAACTATGCTTCGTTGACCCCAAGTCAACGATATTTCGATCGCTTGCCACATTTCCTATGATTCCATGGTCCAGATCTAATCTTGATTCAACGGCTACGATTGAATCGCGATTTCACATATCACAATTTCAACATTCTTGTTGCATTGTTTTCTTTGCCTCTCCATGTCGCGATCCCCGAAACTACGATATGGAGTTAGATCAATGGTCGAAATCTGAGCTTGATTCAATGGCTGCGATTGAATCGTAATTTCGCATATCGTGAAATCAACATTATTGTTGCATTGTTTACTTGCCTCTCCATGTTGCGATCCCCAAAACTCCGATATGGAGTTAGATCAACGGTCCATATCTGAGCTTGATTCAATGGATGCGATTGAATCGCAATTTCGCATATCGCAAAATCGACATTCTTGTTGCATTGTTTCTTTGACATCTCCAACACGCAATCCTCGAAACTCCGACATGCACTGGAATCAATGGTCCAGATTCAACCTTGATCTGATGGCTCAGATTAAGTCGCGATTTCGCGATTCTTGATGTTAATATTCTTTGACCTCTTCAACTCTCGATCCACGAAACTATGACATGGATTGAGATCAACGGCCCAGATTCAACCTTGATCTGACGACTCAGATTAAGTCACGATTTTGCATATCGCGATTACGCCCGCTTCTCCTTGTACCTTAAAGGACGTGCGGTTTCTTCTTGATCCAACGATGGTCGGATCCTGCGCTTGGATCTAACACCTGAGATATGTCCTCCTCTTCAACGATCTCTTCTTGTCTACATTCAGATCTGACGACCCTCGTTCTTTCGGTAATTTTGAATGGATCCAATGATCATAAATGCTTCTCAAACTTTACGAGTCCCTCCTCTTCAGCGCGCTCTTCTTGTCGATCTGACGACTCTCGTTCTTTCGAGAATTTGAAGGGGATCCAATGATCAATAGTTCTTCTCAAACTTTACAGGACTTCATCATGCCTGATCAATAGTTTAGATCAATCCTTGATTTGATGATTGAGGATTGTTGCGTTTAGACAATTGTTGCATTGTTGGTCTTCCTGAATATCACTGCGTTGTTGATCATCGCTGTTGTACTCAAGCCATCATCACTGCTGTACTTGCCATCAATGAAAAGCTTACACTTCCTATAAAACATACCAAACATCCTCTGCACTATCTCTTCTGATCTTATCAAGGTTGCTTTGCAGCTTCTTCCCAAAATACTTCTAGTGCCCGTCTATTACATTATTCCTGTACTCATGCCATCTTCATTGCTGTACTTTCCATCAATGACAAGAATATGCTGCCCGTTAAACATTTTCCAACAATCTCCTCCTTTGGCATTGATGGCAACAAAGGCACCCATATTATTTTCTCCCCCTTTGACATTAATGTCAAAGAGAATATGCTCCCCCTAAGTTGTTGCAGTATTTTTAGGAGATATCAGATATTAAACCAATGAAAACTCCCCCTGACGGGATGGACTCTCTCATCTGAGGCTTGCAGAATATTTGTATCTAAACCAGAGTCTTCTCTTTCTGATTCTTGGACCTGTTCATCTTCAGCTTCCATTGTATCCTCTGTGGAAAACTAAAAAATTCCCACCTCTCTTACTAGGACTCCTTCATCAACCTTTTCTTCTCATGAGTAGATGACTTCCCCTATCACTGTTATCTCTCTACTTCTAACTATTTTCCCCCTTTGTTCCTAAAAGTTTAACTTTCCTTGACAAAGTCTTTCCTCTTGTTGTCTCTATAGGATGTCATGTATATCATATTGTACATCGAAATGTTGTTGTCCTACTTGAACACTGTGCAATTGTAGCTTGTACTTTTTAAATAGCCCTTGGATCTCCCCATTGAATGTCATCGATCTCTATTACTACAATTTTCATTTTTCTTCCATGATGCATTCAATCTAGGGCTTTTATGTCCATATTCAATCACAAGAGAAAACTGCTACACCCACTCTCACGCCTGCTTTTCTTTCTCACAAATGAAGGACCTATATCAGGTTTCTTAGGAGCACTGATTTCTACCTTGTTGAGTCCAATATAAGATTTGTCATTTGGTGATCTCTGACTATCCAAGACCTTGTCCAGAGTCATGGATCTGCTCAAGAATTTGATTTGGGTGTCTTCCTTCTCAACCTTCGAGACTTCTGCTTCCTTTTTATGACATGGTTCTTCTCCTACTTCATCCATGGGGTTAATGCTAACTGAACATGCTTTTATTGTATCTGAATCTTCTTCTTTACTTGCAAGGGAGGACTCAATTTCAACATCA
>JZKD02S1636549.1:68573-89893 GCA_000966675.3 Picea glauca
GTTGGGGAAAGAAACCATTGTTCACACTGATCATCAACCACTGCAATACTTACAATCACAAACAAAGCTACAACAAGCTAGGCACTTCAGATGGATGGGTTTTCTACAACAGTTCGACTTGGTCATCAGGTATAAGAAGGGAATTTATAACAAAGTTGTTGGTATGCTTTCAAGGTCTATTATTAGTGCTTCAATTATTCTTAAGCATAGTCCTATCATGCATGAAAGTTATGTTGAGAAATATGATTTGGATACTGATTTTAAAGAAGTATATGAAACTTTGTCTCATTCTAACCATGTTGAAGAATTGGATTACCATGTGAAGGATAATATTTTGTATCATCTTGGCAAGCTATGTATTCCACAAGGGGAAAGAATCAACATTATAAGAGAATCCCATTCTTCTCTTATTGCTAGTCATTTTGGTGTAGGCAAGACAGTGGCTAATTTGCAAAGATACTGCTACTGGTCTAAAATGAATGAAAACGTTTCAAGATATGTTCGAGGATGTTCGTTATGTGCCACAAGTAAACCTAGCAATCAAAAGTTGGGTTTGTATACTCAACTTATGGTTCTTTCTCATCCTTGGGAAAGTATTTCCATCGACTTTGTAGGAGGACTACCTATGGCTCGACGAAATCATGATTATATTTATGTTGTGGTTGATCGATTTAGCAAAATGTGTATTTTTATGCCTTGTACGAAGCAGTTTAAAGCTGAGAAAACGACACAAATGTTCTTTCAAAATGTTTGGGTGCATTTTGGACTTCCTAAATCCATTATTTTTTATTGGGATTCTCGATTTGTTGGAAGTTTTTTGTCGAGTTTATGGGCACTCATGGACACCAAACTGAAAAAGAGCACAACTTTTCATCCACAAATAGATGGTCAAAAAGAAGTGGTAAATCGAACAGTGGTGCATCTTCTTCATGCTTATTGCAACAAGCATCCTAAACTTTGGGATGAGCATTTACACTACATTCAGCATGCTTACAATCGAGCTAAGCACTCTTCAACTCAAACATCGCCATTTAAAGCATGTTTTGGTTATTTTCCCAAATCTCCTTTAGATTTTATTTTTGGGAAGGATATTTCTATTGAAGGTCAATATGACATCGATAGGGAAGAAAATTTCATTGAACAAATTCAGTCGATACTTCAAATGGTGCAAGAGCAGTTGGAAAGGAGTTAAGCCAAGTACAAGACGAGACATTACAAGCATCATGTTGATCACAGTTTCCAAGTTGGAGATGAAGTTTCGCTTTACATCAGTAAGGAGAGGCTTAAAGGAGAAGATAAAAAACTCAAACCAATTCGATATGGTCCTTTCAATATTATCGACAAGATTAGTAACAATGCCTTCCATTTAGATTTGCCTCCTTATATGAAAATGTATGCAGTTGTTAATGTTGAGAATTTGAAATTATATGAGCCTCCTTTGATTGATGATCAAAGAGAGCATGTTCAGATTCCTTATATAGATGGTTTTTCCCTAGAATATCTTACAGAACTACATGAAGACACCATCCTTGACAGGAGAATGCGAACTTCAAAACGAGGAAATGTGGAGTATCTTCGAGTTGGTATTAAAGGTATAAATCCAAGCAAAGCCAAGTGTATTGAGGTTGGAAAGGTGAGGGAGATATACCCTCATCTTTAGATAGACTGAAAATAGTCTTTTGGAGGTCCAAAAGCTTTCCAATGGGGAGGTGTGATCTAGGGGATCAAATTTTGCTCAAAAATTCAAAGTGTTCGGAATCGCTTCAAATCTAATGGAAGCATATGCCTCGTCATTATGAACCCAACACAAATTTTTTGGGTTCAAACGAACATCGGGAGCGAGAGATATCACGTTCTATTCAAAATGACAAACAAGTAAAAAAGGGGTGTTGACTGTACAGTCCGTACAGTCCTTATGGACGCTGACTTGGCAGGTCGTACAACACATGGTAGGTAGTTGTGTGGAAAGTTGGCATATTACATGGCATGTTTGCAATGAATGGTATGGCAACACATGGCCCAATCAATAGATACCAAGTGTCACACACATGTTGGTTTAAAATTTATGCATTCAGCAGGACTCGACCCCACGACCTCCGGGCAGGGGAAGAGCCGCCGACCGACGCACCACCACATGTGCCTTGTAATATAAATGATGCATATTATATTTATGTTGAAATATATGATATGTTAGGCGCGGACCAGGCCGGGGCTTAACCCCGGCCCCCGGTCCTACGTATATACAATGTGACCACATAACTATATGCATGCTCTATTGTATATGCCTTTCATTTGAACCATCGGTCGCATGGTATGTGATGTGACCATGGGCATGCCTATGTTATAACCGTTTGAACTTTGGCCCTTTATTTATATTCGCATGGTCGTATGGTGCTTCACATGCCCACGGGCCTTAGACGGTTAAGAGCCAGTGCATAACCGTGCGACAGTTTGTACCGGTCGTGCAGTTGTGCCCGATGCTAATTTTTTACGCTTAAATATGTGTGTGGGCTAGGTTGAGCCAACAAGGGTGTGTTTTGTATATGCATAGACAACAAGTTTGAAGGGGGGACTTCCAGGAAGCCTATCTTCTTCAATTTTTGGCCAAACGAGGTGCCGAAAAAACCCAGCTAGGGGTTTTTGGACGTTCTGAAGCCATTGGAGCAGTCTATTTGGAATTTTGAGCATTTTAAAGAACATTTTTTAGCACTTTGAGAAAATAATACAAATGATCCATTGGAAGTTGGACCAGGAGATGTAGCCCAAGAGAGGGGTGAACTCCTTTATCATTTGTTGTGTTATGTGTTTTCTGTTCACTGTTTTTTCTGTTGTTTATATGCATCTTGAAAGAGTAAATCCTACTAAAGTTGTGTTTCAAAGTTGATCCATTTGCATTTTAACACATAAAATTTAACTTGCAAATATTTTCAAGAATACAAGTCTTCTAAATTTTTAGATCAAAACCTTAGCATGTTTCTGCTTCTATCCTCTTCTTGTTCCTCCCCTTACTTCTTATTTTAACAAATTAGAATTGGTTGAAGTAGTTGAACCAACTTATTAGTTAATCTAACTAAAGACTCAACTAACTTTAGTTGGGGGGGGGAGGGGGTGGGGAAGTAATAATCATAATAGGGTCATAAATAAATAATAACTAGTAGGTGGGACCCCTTGTGACTCCCTTAGTTCATAACAATCATAACCATCATCACATAATCCATTAGTTAAGCAACCACACCCCTTGTGCCTCCCCTAAAACATATTTACTTTTTCCAATTTTAGCTCATTAAATTTGAAAATATTTCAAAATCATACTCATATATCCAAAATAAAACATGTTGTCCAAAATCCATGAAGTCCACCGTCATAAAACAATAAATAACATAAAAATAAAAAACCATATTTTCCAGTCTGTGATGAAACCCTTCCTTGGTTACTGCTGTCACCTCTTAATTTTCCTGAATTTTCCTTGGGCTGGGCAGAGATTTTAGGCTTTATCTCACTAATCACATGGGAACAATCGTCCCTCAAATGCATTCATGAAGACATAGATTTTTCAGAGTCAATAGAGGGTGAGTAAGGTGCAGTAGTATCTTTTCCTTTATCAAATGCATGGTGAGATTCAATCTTCAATCTCTTGTTGGCATGGGAGGATTTCACTGGTGAGTGGTTAGGGGCAGCTTGGAAAATGGGGTTCAAAGGTGGAGGAGCAGGCAAAGTCAAGTTGGGCCAGCCACGGTGTTGGGAGACTGTTGGGTGAAAAATCTCCTGCCACCCATCATTTTTAGGGACTTCAGGACTTAAATAGACATGAGGAGGCACAGGGATGTCGGGGGCTTGAGGGGCTTGGAAAGGAGGCCTTTCAGGCATAAGTTAGACTATTCCCTGCCCAATCCAATGAAAGAATCTAACATGAAACAATTGGCCAAGCTCTTCTGAATCAACATCAAAATGTATAGAGAACCTCAGACTTCTTGGGCCTTAGTTCCAGTTACCTCTACCTCTGTTTCCTCAGCCATGGCTTCCTTGACTGAAAAAAATCATCCTGCATATGTTAACGAATAAGAAATAGTCTTTTAAATAACCATGCATGACAACTCCTTAAAAAGACGAAAAAGATTTGGCTCAAAATGTATCAGGCTCATGCAATCCAATCCATACAAATTGTCCTAACATTAATCAATGAGTAGGGGGGGGGTGAAATAGTGTTTTGGGATTTGTGAGGGGTTTGTATTGAGCGAAAATATGATATAATGAATGGGGAGAAGAAATGGTCATTGCTCAATGACAACAACAATCAACTGTAAATAAACCCAATAAACCTTACTGCAATGAACTCAATATATTTCCACTTCATCCATTTAACACATAAAATCTCTTAGTTGTAATCAATATCAGAACAGGGAGTGAACAAAATGAATATGGGATATGTGAGGGGGTTGTAATTAGTGGAAAATGAGATAATGAGAGGGAAAAAAATGTTTATTTTTCATGATATTAATAAATAAATCCATAACATATTTTGCAGTAAGAAAAATATGCATCAACCAACAATCAGATGACTTAGTCATAACTGTTGTGTATATGCCTAATTTCACTGTCTATTAATATCTAACACAGTGCCATTAAAAAATAAAACTAATTCACACGATTTGTAAGAAGTTTTATTCTCTTTATTCGCACATTCTGCATTTTATAACAGTCAACAACACTCATTTCCAATATGTAAGCATTAGCATCCACCCATGCCATACATTTCCCCAATCTGCATCTATATTTAAAAGTAGCATTTCCAAAATAATAATGAATTCACTATTTCTGTAATCGATCCAATCAAGATCTAAAATGATATTCGTTCCCATATATATATATATATATATATATATGTAGTAGAAATATCAAAATAATCAAAACTTCACATGCCACACTTGAAACGACAATTGACTATACAACCAACAACCACCATTTAGACAAAGGCTATGTAGGAGTAAATTTCCAAGGCAACATAACCATACCACTATAAACAAAACAACTCAATGCAACTTTAAATTCGAGCCAAATATCCAACGCGACTATCATCAACAATGGCCAATTGCAATAAATAACATGCTTAAAACTCTGAGGGTATCACTGAGTATAAAAAAAGAACTAACCATACTACACACAGAGCGCAACACCCAACTCCACAATGAAACATTTCCACTTATCGCAACAAGCACACAGTCATGAAAATAACTCAACATATCATGTCGAGACTGTGCTCATTAACAAGTGGTTGGTTCGTTTAAGTCACACCGTGATTCAATTAAGTCGTGCATACTCAGGATTATTTAACCGACTACACAAGGATGTCGTGGATATGCCTTCTAAAGTTATCCAATTCAATTATCATTTGGCCCCACAGAACCCATAGTTATCATGCCTCATGTTTCATTTGCAAAATACCATACACATATGCGACCTATGTGAGAAAACCTAAGCATTCGTGACCAATTCCAGCCATCGACCAAATCACCATAAGTAAACTAGCAACTGTACATCAACCAAAAATTCGCCACTGTGGTAAAAAAAATAAAATCAATCGACTAAACAAGCCGAGGTAGTTGTGTATACCCACGCATCCAATCGAAATGGGCAGAGGCCCTTTAATTAAAAATAATTGAGTTCTTTTACATCAGGCGGGTGACTGTGAACTTTAGAACTGTTGTGGCAATGTAGGTTTCACGCTATTATCACAGAGGTAGTGATGAAAACCATACCAACACGATTGTTATGTGACCAACGGGTGAGCCCTCATTCGAAGTAATAGACCACAAAAATCGAGAAAAACTTAACATGATTGATAGTCTCCCTATGAAACTCTAGTCTAGAGGGTTAACGTTTTTCACGGTACCCTTCACAGGATGAATGGAATTAATTGCAGTGAAAATTTGAGGCCAAAGGTGTACGCATAAGGAGAATTATGATTCACTTGTGAATGGGAGACAGTTGCTTGACAGGGTCAAAACAGGAAGACAAGGCTCTAGTTAAACCCTAGAATCGTGAAGGAAACCTTCCATCCATGATTTAAACAAAACCCTTGAACCAAAATGCAGTGGGAACAAAGAAATGTCATGCAGGAAGACTAACAACTTCGATGGACTTAAAACTGTTACGGCAGAACCATCCATTTCCATTTAAAACCAAAATTTCACACAGTTGCAACACTCAGGACAAACACAAACCTACACAACTGAGCCAAAAATATTTCATAACTAGAGTGAAGTCAAGAATGGCCAAAAGAGACATACTTGTTAATCGAAATCATTAATACCGGAGGTGGTTAAGCGGTTTCACCCTGCCAAAACTCTGGAGCGCGAACACAACAACAAGATCAAACAATAGTCCGACTAGGGTGGTGGCCAATGGGAAGGGTAAAGGTGACGTGCAGTAAATTCATGCCACGTCCACCCGTATCTCATTTACTCCACAGTACACACCAACGAGCCCCCCATTACCACCATTAATCAACCAATGCATCGAGAATATCAACATATTTAAACCATAGTATAATCTGAGTTTCGTATAACAATTCAACCATTTGCATTGTTACTTTCCCAAATGCGGAACCCATGTTTATATTCCCAATATAACTCAAATAAATTGCTTGACCACTATACAATCTAAACGATCATGTATAGAATCATCACTAATAGCATGATCAACATCAACCCGAAGCATTGCATAATCACCAAAAAATCGCAAAACCATTACTTCCATGAGCCACCAACGTTATTAACAAATGTATATCAGCTACCAATTACATTTACCAATGTATAATCATTGCATTACCTCCTTTCCAAGATGAGTCACCAAAATTTTCACCATATGCATATATTAAAAATGTAGTTTAACAATTTTTTATAGCCATTTCCTTGTTGGCTAAGGTTTAACAATAATCAACAAATGGATGTAGTATTGCAGAACTAGGTTCCTTTGCACTCATTGTAATATTTTTCCTTCTTCAAAATTTCCCTTTATGTGACTTTACTAAAATGTTTTTTGTGTAGGTGCGAGAAGGCCAAATACCATATATGAATAGCAAGATATAGTATCATGAAGGGACAACATCTCAAAGCTTAACTCATATCAATGGAAACCACATTAACATCAACCATGTAAATTTTTGTAGCACATCATCATAACATAAAAAATGAACAGATCTACAACTAAATAATTCAAGGGGGTCCCACCTACTAGTATTATTTAGTTTTATAATAATAGGCTTTAGTAACACTTTGCGGGCAAAACTAGTTGACGTTTTCAGTTGTCAACACACCACATGCAAGAAATGATTATGAGCCAGTTTCGCGTGTGCCATATTATCAAAATATGTCCATTACACTCACCATTTCCCAACTCTACATAAATTTCTCCAAACATTATCCATAGTGCACCACACATATCTACCTGAGCCCCCTCAGGCTCTCCCTACTGAGGTTCACATTACTGACATTCTTTATATTTCTTCATCAGTCCCCGAGCGAATGAGTTTCCATCCACAATATCTTGACATTCAATTTATGTCAAGAGATCCATCACACCCCATACATAATATCACTTCTTCGTCCCCGCCCCTTGAGGACAATAACACTTACCCATTAACAATTCCCCTTATCATCTCCCAGGACCCCCAGTATTCTCACATTTTCCACTTCGATGAAGATATGTTGGAAGAATTGACTACCCTTTATTTGCCTTGGAATGTGATCCATCATCGAACACTTTTCCTCTCACAATATATCTTTCACCCTCCTGATCAAGCCTCCATGTGTGCGATCGAAACCAAGGATTTTATTCCTCCGGGGCATGTTGACTAGTTCAATAACCCTATTCTTTCCCCTGATGCTTTTGAAGAATAAAACATGGCCAAAATATCCCCAACAATCAAAATTGACATTTCCATTAAACCGGGCATCATAGAAGAAATGACCATTGGCATCGCATGCTCACATGAAGAAATCATCGCTTACAAAGCTCTCTTTCAGGAATACCAAGATATTTTTTCCTAGTCATATACAGAGATGTCTGGCCTTGATCCTTCTATAGTCGAACATCGAATCGACACATGGATGGATATCACCCCTATTCATCAAAAGAAACGCCCCCTACACCCATCCAAATTTGTGGCTATCAAATCTGAAATTGACAAGTTATGCACAGGCAGGTTCGTTTACCCCATTGTGCACACTTCTTAGGTCTCCAACCCCATCGCCATTTACAAAAAATAAGGAACTATTCGCGTGTGCACTGACTTTTGTGACCTCAACCACGCTTGTCCCAAATACAACTTCCCAACCCCTTTCATCGACCAAATAATCGATGATTATTCCATTCATGAGGCACTATCCTTTATGGATGGGTTCTCCGGATACAATCAAATTCAAATCCACCCAATAGATCAATACAAAACCACTTTTACAACCCCTTGGGGTACCTTTTCTTATCATGTCATGCCTTTTGGACTCAAAACTTCTGGTGCTACATTTAGAAGGGCCATGACCTACATTTTTCATCATCTTTCTTACACTATCCTCACTTATTTGGATGACCTCACCGCTCGATCCAAAAATCGAACCCAACATTTAGATGACTTACGCATTTTTTTCAACGATGTCGCCAATATAATATCCGCTTGAACCCCCTCAAGTGTGTCTTTTTTCCATCACTATTGGGTGACTTTTTGGGTTTATTGTCTCCCAACATGACATCACCATGGACCCCCTCAAGGTCCAAGCTATCACAAAAATTCCACCACCTAGGACAGTACGCCAACTGCAGAGCTTGCAAGGAAAAGCCAACTTTCTACGTCGCTTTGTCCCAAACTATGCCACTCGCGCACATGCTTTTCTTCGCTTACTACTTCAAGATATCCCATTTCGATGGGAAGAACATTCTCAAGAAGCTTTTGATGATTTAAAATATTCCCTATCCAATGCCCCTCTAATTAGTCCCCCAGAATATGACCGTGATTACATCCTCTACTTATCAGCCTCTGTTGTTTAAGTCGCAAGATTCCTCCTCCCATTAGGAGATGATGGGTGTGAACATGATGAAAATATCGCATTAGCGATTGTCCTCACACTCTAAAACATGTGGCATTACATTCTTCTTCACATGACAAGGGTCATAGAAGATTCCAATCCCATGCAATACTTGCTCAGTAGATGGCAAATTAATGACAAATTTTCCTAATGGATCGTTATCTTTCAAGAATATTATATAGATTTCTCTACTCCCAAACGCAATAAATATCTTATACTAGCCGAACTCATTATATATTTTCCCTCAGACGCCAAAGCTTCTCAAAACAATGAGGATTTCCCTGATGAACACATTTTCTTCATTCCCTTCGATGACCCCTAGTACGAAGACCTCCTCATCTACCTTCGTACACAAACGTTTGGATCTCACCTCTCTCACAATGATTGTCAAGACATTCACCATCAGGCTCCCCGATACATCCTCATTGGGGACATTCTTTATCGACGAGGAGTCGATACCATCCTTCAGCGATGTCTTACCATCGACAAAGTCGACCGAGTCTTGAATGATTTCCATAGAGACACTTGAAGTGGTAAACTCTTGGGTATGTCCATGACACCAAAAATCATTCAATCATTCTACTTTTGGCCCAATTTGATTCATGAACGCATCCATGCTGTCAAGCGATGCGATAAATTCCAGCTTTATGTAAACAAATCATGATCTCCACTAGCTCTTCTACACCCAGTCATCACAGCCGACCCCTTATGTAAATGGGGCATAGACTTCATGAATTTCCATCCTCCATCCATTAATGAACATAAGTACATTGTCATGGAAGTGGATTGTTTTACCAAATGGGTTGAATCCATGCCCACATTTAACAACATTGTTGACACAACAACACGTTTTTTCTTCAACCATGTCATTACCTGGTTCAGAGTCCCACAACAATTATCTTTCGACCATGGTAAACAATTTGAGAACGATATATTTGCATAAATATCCTCCAAATTAGGCTTCAACCATGATTTTTCCTCCCCATAATACCCTCAATCCAATGAATAGGTCGAGGCGGTCAATAGAGTCCTCAAAACCATGCTACAATGCACTGTAAAAAAACATAATACCAACTTGCATCACATGTTGTTTTCCACTTTATGGGCTTATCGCACGATAATCAAAACTGCCACCGTTTTTACACCATTCCACCTTGTCCATGGGATTGAAGCCACCCTCCCTATCGAGTATGCAATCCCAACATTATGCACTACCATAGAGCTCTTATCTGGCACTGCTCCAATGGAGAAACACCTGCTGACCTTAGAGTCACTTGATGAAGACCTTCGGTCTTCATTACAACACAATGAGGCAGCTAAAAAATAGTCCAAAGCCACCTTTGACCTCCTTGTCAACCTTCGCTCATTCAACGAAGCTGATCTCATGTTAGCCTATGATATCTCCCATGACACTCTCGGCCATTGGAAATTTGAGTCATTATGATGTATCCCCTTCATCATCCAACATTGCCTCACTAAAGACACCTACATCTTGGCCTCCCCCAGTGGATATCCTCTCAAAGAATCTGTCAACGGGTTGTACTTGAATAATTTTTACACCTAATCATAGCCCCCCTACCTTAGGTTTCTCTTTGTACACATTTGTAGATTTTTTAGTCTTCTTTACTTCCACCACTCCTCATTTCTAATATATCACCCATGTTATTGACATATGCATAATTTGTCATTCTACCACATTAGTTACGCTGATGGTGCCAGCTGCTGGACCTAGAATCTTTCTTTGGTCGCTTGGGCCCTTTATACCTTCTCACATATACTGCTCCATTTGTGTGGAATATGCTTAGGCCCGACCACCAATAACCAAGCTGAATATGACACTATCATTACTCTCCTCATCGAGGCCAGTCACCGCCACATTAGTCAACTTAGAGTTCTATTAGATTCCCATCATGTCTTCCTATAGCTCAATAATGTGTATCATGTTCACAATCATTTCCTCTTCCGCAAATAATTGCAAGTTAGACTCCTATCTCACAGCTTTGATTCCATTGCATTTACACATATTTCAAGAAACCTCAATCAAGTACCATACCACATGGATAACCTAGGATTATCTTGGCATTTATCACATTAAAAACATGATACACACATCATCAATCATTTGTCAACAGAGAGCAATAGACATCATAAATAATAAAACACAAAAACATAAGGACACGCATGATCAATGTATCCATCATATATATCATTAATGTCATAAAATGTTTTACAAAAATATATATGCAAATCCCCATAGGATCATGAGTCCCATCATCCCTACGAGTACACAAATGGGTTTCAACCACCCTCTACAAAATGGGCTCCCAAACTCGTACATACAAAACTTGGCACTCAAGGGGCCCCCAAAGCTCCCACCCTAGGTCCTATGTCAACCAATGGTGCCCCACCAACTAGGGGCCCTCCATCTCCACGAGGCATTCGATCAGTCATATCTTCCCCCGCCATTATTTCTCTACGGATCAACATCTTCCTCTCTACTGGTACCCCCACACACTATTCCATGACCTCCTCATCCTGGATGTGGGCCCATATGCCCTCAGGAACACCCTGAAGGACCTTTTCGAACCATCGTCGCAGATCCTCTAGCATGACCTCAAAGTCTCCCTGTGGCTCTCTGGATGGTCCTGCATCGACATCATCTCACCGACACCTCTGCCCAACCCTCGACTCTGTGTGATCCTGTCGAGCCAGATCCTAGACAACCTCTACATCTCTCTTTTGGGGTCCAATATCTACAAAGAAACACCAATATAATGTCAGCATCCATATATATCATTGATAAATTCTATCTACCAAAATCAACATAAATAGATACAACACATACCTCTCTAGTATCAGTCCTCCCTAGAAGGTAGCACCATGTATGGATCATGCCTGTAGTCAATACTTGCATATGGATATCGAAGAATCACTTGTGGAAACTGAAACCACACTCAAGACACCATGGTTGTGAAGTAGTGGCCACCCTCCCCTCCCCCATGTCGACCCAACACATGTGCCCATCGCATCAATTGCATCTCTCACCATGACGCTGGCTCTAATAGAATATGAAGGTGCAATAAAGGCACCCTCTCCAAAAACCAAGTCACCAACATGGACCCAAATGCAAAGTCACCATAGTTGAAATGCCGACACTGTTCCAGTTGCATCATCATTTAGGTGTGCATCAACACACCCCATGCAAATAGGTCCTCTTCTAGAATCTCCCCCACCACCCTCAACTAACCACTAGTGATCCATTGAGTACCCAAGGATTCTTATATCCTCACCACCATGGTCGTAATTCACTCTATCAACAAGTGATCAATGGCCTATATCCACATGACCAAACCCAAAATACGGTTTGTCCCAGAACAAAGATGGGTCGTGATGTTCTCCATCCTATCCTCCCCTGGAAGATGGGGATCCACGGCCAAATCCCTCCCATGGAATGGGAGTCCTATCAAAAAGTACACATCCTCTGCCGCAAAGAACGTCACCTGATCCCCCCTCACCGCGAAGCATAGAAAATCAATGCTCCATAGCCTGGTCAGAAATTGGAGCAGGAAATCATGCGACCGTATCAGGGGTAGGCAAAAAAAGTGAGCAACCTATAGGCTTCCAAGTGTCTGTGTACACCAGGCTATGCCCTGGCAGCCTCTCGCAACCGATCTTAGTCCTTCTCTCGCCAATGGACTGACATCGTTCTCTAGACTCTGTTGATTACTTGCATCCACCCTGAAACATCTGATCATCCAGATCATCCATCAAAAACTCATAACTATCAAAAACGCATCCACCCCAGAGCCTCCACACAATGTGCAACTTTCCCCCATCCAGCTGCACATCTATGAGTGACTGTTCTTCAAACAAATGCAAACTAATGCACATTTTCATTACCCGCAGTTGCGCATGAGTGCACAACTATCACTTGAACATGCACGCACCCTATGTTCACTTGTACGTCCTACTCATGTGCTCACATGTGCGATTGTCTCAAGCACAACCGCACATTATGAGTGTGATTTTCCAACACAATCATTTATTCATCATGTGTGACTGTATTGGAAAAACTCGCACATAATGTACATGAAACTGAGATTTACCCACTCACACATGTGCGAGTATTCCCTCTTTTCCCATGCACTTGTGGTCCCCTAACCTTAAAAACCCCTATACAGCCATTCGTACAACCCCTACCTACAATATATCAAATTAAAAAAAATTGTAGGATGATAGGGCTACTAGCCTATCTCTTGTCTCTATCGAATCGGTAGCCTCATGCTCCCATAATCTCAAAATCTCCTCACAATTCTCTCGTTAGATCAGCAATAGTGACAGGTACAAATGAGGTGGCATTCTGGGCCCGCCATCCATATATAGGCCCTTTTTCGAACTTCCACCTTTTTTTAAAGGAGCCCAGAACCTCTATTTTCTAATTCATTCTCAGCCATGAGATCCTGATCCAACCATATACACATTCACATTCCCCAGGTTATCATCGGTAGTTTTCCCTGGAGGAGCATTTTTCTCACACCGCGTTAAGGTACACATGCTCAATTTCAGTTTTATAAAACAATTCTTATATGTTCTTTATCATCAAATATTGTTCATGTTGGGTATTTGGTTTTTATGTGTGAAGGTACTTGTTCAACAAGCTTACATTTCCTTCAGGTATATGTATGACACTGGCATGTAGTTACTCCCTATGTTACTAATTGCATATCCTAGTCACACCCTATGACATTTCCCTTTAAGGTCCCTACATTCGGCTCTGTAGTATCTTTACCTATGCAATATTTTGGTACTATCATATGATGGCACTCTCCCCAACATGATTTATCCCATTCATATTTCCCCTTGGAAAATTGACACTCATGTTGATTTCACCCCCTAGGGTTTGGAGTCTCGATAGTATTTTTCACTTATGAGAATGAACCCCATACTTATTCTCATCATATTGCTAACCTTCCCAATGGAATCCCACGTCATATCATCTTACACTTGGTTCTATTGACTGCACCCCCATAGTTTCATTATCCCTCCCTCTCATCCACCATTAGTTTTCCCATTTTCATATTTTCCTCCATTCACTTACCTAATACAAAAACCCACCCATGGGGCTCCCACCCTCCACCAGTTCTCTTTCAAAAAATTGTGCCCTAAGAAGGCCAAGCCATATTTCATTGGGGCACCCATTTTTGTATTTGAATAATCAACCCAAATTATTCTTTATTCCTTTGGTAATTGTATAAAGCCCTTGTTTCCAACATATACATCGCTTTTTTAGTCATCATGCTCGATGGCCTTCTTTTAACCTGGAAAAGAAACCCATGTCTCCCTTGGTCGGGACATCCACCCTTTTTTCATATTGAAATTGTTAACAAACCCCGAATATCCCAAAGCCATGTACCCATGATCTCTAAGTTTTCCCACTTTGTTAGCCTTCGACACAGTTTAACCCCATATCTAGTCGTCCCCCTGACACTAGATCCAGTTTTACGGTTGTTTCCAATCATCCCTCAACACCCCAACCAAGGGAATTCTTAAGTCCCGTATTGTCTTGACTTCATCCAAGTTACCCATCAGTACCTGATATCACCCAGTACTCAGTGGATTTCAAAAATCCCTTTTCTTCTTAATGTCGTGTCTCCCTTCATGTCGACATCACCACCGTTTCCAGAAGAGAGGTAGTATCTTGACTCTCGTTACCTTTTCAATGAAGAGTCTTGGAAAAAACAGAGAGAATCATCATTTCTTTCTAATTCTATTGACCCCCATAACATTCGACTTCATCAAAATCTCATGTTACGGTGAGTGTTACTATGCGACCATTGCAGTTGTTTCATACCATCCGAAGACCTCTGGAGTTGCTAGGCTATCAATTCCTACGAATCATCGACACTTCTTCCAGTCATCCATTACTCACTCCAGAACCATTTCACCAGGAAAAACCGTCATTTGTCGCTATCAACCACCCCCGAGGGCGTTGTAGTTATATACACCATAATGCATCTTCAGTTACAATCTCACTTTTTGGTTTCATGACACGTTCATGGGACATGCCCACCTCGTTTATATACATATTTTATCTTTTCTCCCTAGAGAAAGGTTTGGCTCCCACAGTTTTCCCTCTCCCTTTGGTGGGTCTCTCTTGCAGTTCCTCTCTTCACTCTTCCTTACAATGGAACTCTCAACAAAATAAACATTGATATATTTCCTCTATACATATGCTCCTAACCTCACACTTAAGGGGGCATCTGTTATCCCTGAAAAATCTTCCGCAACATTGCACACAATGGTTGAAGAAAAACATCAATTCTAGTAGCAATTAGTCCACCTACAACACCAAAATCCATCAAAACGGGAAAAAAATATATACTTGGTTCAAAAATCAAAGTGCACAAATTCACCAATGGAAGCGCGCACATAGTGCGTAGGTTGACACAACCCTCAGCATGCACTGTGTGCAAGATGAGCGTCTGTCTACTATAAAATCCATGCACTTCTCATGAACGACATATTTATGAATCTTTTCGTCCTCTCAACCACTTCTAGTTCGACCCCCAACATGATTTGGCATGCATATCTGAGCAAAATCTAGTTTGGAGGCTAGTCAAGGGCTAGGAAGTCCCTAAAAGGCCCCTTTTTCACACTATGAACCAATTGTATCTTCCCATGAATGGACACTATAAATATGTGCCATGGGTGTGCTAGAAAAATAAGAACTTCAAGGTATTGTTATGATACAAGAATTCTTCTTGGAGAATCTTCTTTCTTCTTTGAATCATTCAAGCACTATAGCAAGGACCATTCCACTCACCTCTTGAGAGGATTGGAATTGTATTTCTTCACCATTGTCATTTTCCAATGCATGAAGAGAAGAGCTCTCTATTGGGGAATTCAAGAGACCTCCCAAGGAAGAAGAGGGGATTCATAATTTCCTACCTTTCTCTATGGTGTTTAGCCTATCAATATATTGATCCATTGGTAGCTATATGATGGTCATTTTTTTATTTTCATGGTTTTAGTTCTTGCAAGCTTCTCTAGCATTTTATTCCTCGTTGTTTTTAGTTTTATTTCTTTGTTTCATGTGTATTTTGTTATCTAATCAACTCACAAACCTTTGTCTTGTTTAGCTAAATTAACTAAGAAGGTAAGTGTTGTGCTTTTGATCACCCATGTGACAAAACCAACACAAGATCATGCACATTGGGATCCATGCCCATATATAGCCCTAGGTCCAAAAACTTCCACGCGGATATTGAGCAATTTAAATCCAAACATAGTGGAGTCCCATAACAATCGAGACTATTGGCACAATGGTTAAACCATTGGTATATTTTCCCTGAAGTCTCGATTTTGATCCTCCACATCCGTTATTTTGTTGGGTTATATTGTTATATATACTATATATATATATGGTATATGGTTTAAACTATATATATATATAGTTAATCCATTAGCCCCTTGTGAATCTTTGGAGTGTGGTCATATACAATAATGCAATAATGAGGGGCTAGGAGATTATCCCTCGGCCCCTTTTTCCCACAACCATGACACATTTCAAATTTAAATAATATTTATAATGTATAGTGTTAAGAAACACTATGGTGGCGCAATGGTAGGAGAGCTTTGTTAAAGCTTTGGGAGGTTATGGAGGTCATAGGTTTGACCCTCCTTGAATCCATAATTTTACTAAACCATACCAATATAGGCCAATGGGAGGTCACCACATGGCAGGATCTCATTGGTTGAACATTTCGATGTGTCAACATGTGATGTTTCCAACTATACTGTACCTTGCCCAGTCATCTACCAACACATCTTCCCATTCAACATACGGTCGACCCATGTGGCACCTTGGTGTGTGGCCATGTCATCTATATGGCCATCCACATATCACCCTTGCAGTGGTGACATGTGTCACAATTTTACCCCTTTGAATTTGACTTTTACATGTTTGACTTGAACTTTGACCGTTCATAATGTTTGCATACAAACTCTATTTGACTTATTCTTTGCATAGTTGAAAATATGATGATGAGCTCTACGCAGTCATGCCATTTTCAAGAGAATTTATAATGGTTGAATTTTCATCTTTTATGGATCCTTTGGGACCTCTATGAGTTTTTTGGATCCTCCTAGACCATGAGTGTTCCTTAGATCCTCTTGGATCACACCTTCCCACTGAAGAACTTTTGGGCCTCCAAAAGTATAAATATTCAACAACTTAGTGATGATAAGTCACTCTTCCATCTTATTGAATCTTTTGTAATTTAGTATTCATCTTGGATATTTGATCCTAGGTATTATATCAATTTAATTCTATGGAATATATCTATGACACTGGCCTCTGACACTATCGATAATAGCTTTGGTTCTAGCTCATAGATTCCCTGACAAAAAACGTCTCATTCACTGAATATCTGCAATACCTATATCATGTATTCAACATCCACTCCCATATCCCAATGCTAAAGATAGTTTATCTCAACCAATATGAAACCAATTTGAATGATGATCTATGCCTTGCCCTTTTTGACTCTCTATTCTTGTACTATTGATGTATCTTTAGGAGTATCTAAATGAATGCCCTGTCAATTATCTATCATGCCTTGAAGAAAAACTTGGTCTATACAATTATCACCTTTTCCTATCTTTGTAATATTCCAGATATAATATAGTATGCATAATAGAAATATTTAGCAAGTGATGGAAAAGAAACAATAATGTAACCATATCAATATCAGAATAATACCAAAATAACACCAGAAAGAGCATCAGTATTATTGATAACACTGTTCACTTGCCTATTCGAGGGGGAAACCTCTAAAAGAGTAGAGCTCTATTACATTAATATCCAATACAAAACTTCTCATGCCCTCTACTCCTATTTATACTAAATCTATCTATCCAAAAGAACAATCTAGAGGAATATCCTTCTAGAAGCGAAAGATTCTATTAGGTCTTCTTACATTTGACTTATTCTTCCTTATTGCTAGTCCTTATTAATATTGGCATTTATTACATGGAAATATATTATTCTACCTATGTGATGGTTTTGGGAGGTTAGGTCCCTAACATACCCTCCCCCTTAAAAACAACCTTGTCCTAAAGGCTTGAGATGAGGCATTGTTGCAGAATGGTAGTTGGTTCCCAAGTGGCATATGTTGGAGTTGTATCTTTCAACTGGAATAACACTTCCTTAATGGTGCACCTATGAAGACGACACTTACGCTAGTCTAAAACTTATTTTGGTGGAAAGAATATGGAGCCTTCTTCATCCAACTCAGGAAGGCTGGTTTGAGTTTTTCACTTAGTTCCAATCACCTTCTTTAAGTAGGAGACATGAAAAATAGGATGGAGCTTAGAATCACTGGGAAAATATATCTGATAGGCCACTTGTCCCACATGCTTGATAACGGTATAAGGACCATAAATTTTGAGTGATAGTTTCTGACAATGGTCGTCCTTGAGTGAAGTTTTATTATAAGATTGTAGTTGAAGAAACACCTAGCCTCCTTCAACTAATTGACGTTTAGAGGGACCTTGATATTCCTATTTCTTCATGTGATTCTGGGCCATGACCAAATTCTCTTTGAGGGTATGGAGAATAGCCTCTCAAACTGTAAGTGTTACACACCAACATTACTCGCTTTGATAAGTGTCGCAAGTGTCGTATATTGCTCACAACTGTCGCAAGTGTCACATATTGTTCACAAGTGTTGCATGTTGATTCACAAGTGTCGCAAATGTCAAGAAAAGCATACTGCCATGACCACGACACTAAGGAGACACTTACAATACCTCAAACACCTGATTTGGAGGAAGAGGGATGGTTAACTGAAGTCAGGTATCTCTTTCCACCTGAAAGGAGCTTTCAAACTAAGGTTTTAAGAGAGAGTGCTCCCCTATATCACCCTTAGGAGAAATGGCGCTCCCCTATAAGGTAATAGGGAGAGTTATAACACCAAATTTCCCCTCTGAGGGAGTGCTATATATTTTTAGAGTGTTGGCACCCCCCTTGAGCCTACCAGGGAGCGTTATAGCACCCTGATGCCCCTTTTGAGGGAGCGCTCTCTAATCTGGGCAGCGTTGATATGTTGAGGAGAATAAGGGGAGGATATTTCAAGTTTAGAAGGCAGTTGCATTTGAATTCCTGGTTCAATCATGATCTTAGGAGAAGATCCCTGATCTAAGGAGGGAATTCCTCAACTTACCCTAAAGATACATCAAGAGGTTAGGCCTCTTTGAACCTATATAAACAGGCTCTATCATGGTGGAAAGGGGGAATAATTGCAAGCATGAAACCTATGATCTCATAGGAAACACACGGTGAACTGGAGGAGAGTAATCAGTGAAGTTGTTGTCATCCGGGTTGTGGATCTTTCAAGCAAGGGTTAGAGAAAGGGGACTTGACGAAGCTGATGCCAGACGTCTACTACGTCCACCCACAGGATCGTTCCTTCTGTCTCCCTGAGCTGAAGCAGCTCATTTGATTCCCTTTTGGAATATCTGATGGAAACCCGATCCACAGGTCCCACTCTTTCTTCATGGCCTTCTGCACTCCGACTGTTGTCCTTTCCTCAACAGGGAAAAAATATACTTTCGGGCTACGGGGTTTCCTCTTTTCTGATGTCGAGAGTTCTTTTCCTCTCGAACTCTCAAACTCTGATAAGTCAATTCACTGATACAGCACTTTACGCATTAGCCCTCCTGGCTAAAATCCTGGCCCATATGACCACTATCACCGTGACCGCAGTCTTATCTCCTATCGGGGTTTCAGACATTGCAATGCCAAAATGCATAGACACTTTGTCCTCGGAATCCCCAATATCCTGATATGACATCGACTAGCCCCCACACAATGGATCTTTCCTCCTTATCAAGATTCCAGACTTCGCAATTCCGAAATGTATGGAACTCTTGTCCACGGGATTCCCGATTTCCCGATTCCCATAATGCCGATAGATAAATTTCCTTTCGGGAAATCTCTTGAATTCTCTGATCTCCTCCACGCGTCCTCCTATGATGGATGGTCCTGATCGCTTCTCGCGATTTCAGGACTTCTGATACTCTGAAAGTCTTTTCCTCTAGATTCGTGAACGTCAAACCCCGATGCGTCGATTTGAATTTCTATTGGGACTTTCCCCGATAATCTGGATCTTTTCCACGTGTCTCCTCAAGATGGACGGTCCATATTTGATCTCGTGATTTTGGAGTTTTCAATACCCCGATGAAAGAAATCCTCTGTCAACTCAAAACCCCGGTAGCTGATATACCGATGGCTCACTCGATCTTTGTCTGGTTCCTCCTGTGATCTCTTGGCTTTAAGCCTCGCCTGCGGTCTCCACGACGCTCTTCCTCCTGAGCTTGGAGAACTCTGAACTCTCTAAAGAGTTTTTCGACCTCTACGTTCCTTGAAGCTATAGCTCTGTGCGCTGAAAGGACTACTCCTCCTGAGCTTATCCTTGAAGATTTGACCTCTACACTCCTGTAGAGTCTTCGCACACTAAAGTGATACCTCTTCTGAGCTTCTCCAAGTACTCAAACCCCTAAGGGATTTTATCCTTCCTCCTTCTTTCCCATGAATGGAGAATATTTGGATGCCCTCCTGGATATCCTCTGCCTCAAGCAACTTCTTGCTGAGTCTGCATGGTGTTCAACAACCTTGTGAAGTTCCTTCAGTGGATTCTTCCTCTAAATTCCGGAACTCAAAGAGTTCTCTTCTCTCAGTGTCTGTCTGCACACTAGCTCAAATTCCCACCTGATAGAGTATCTCCTTCCAGAAAATTCAACAGTTCTTTTCTCTTTTTCTGTCCTCCTTTCACTCGCACAATTCCTACCTGGCAGAGCTCTCAAAATCCTTAGTGATTCTAGTTCTCCTTCTTGAACTTCTTAACAGAAGTCCTCCTTTGTGCATTCCTTGCACCGACTCTATGCCTACTTGGCAGAGCTTCACAGAGCTCCTCAGAGCTTCTGTATGAAATTGTGTTTCCTATAATGCCCCATATTTTGACCTTCGATAGTTAGAACATTGTTGTTTACTAATCATAATAATTCAAAGTTTAGCATTTGTTTGGAGTCAGTTAGACTTGGTTAGACATTGAGATGTGTACCTGTAGACCTATTTGTATGTTATATGATATATGCTCATGACAAAGATAGTTATTTGATTATTTGAACATGAAAATTAAAATGGGTAAGTTCGGTACATGTATACCAATTCAAGTTATG
>JZKD02S1636549.1:116535-151430 GCA_000966675.3 Picea glauca
TGTAAGAAGACCTAATAGAAGCTTCTGCTTCTAGAAGGATCTTCCTCTAGATGTTTCTCTTAATAGACATATTTAGTATAAATAAGGGTCGAGGGTATGAGAACCCTAGCTTGGATATTATTGTAATAGAGAATTTATCGAATGGAGGTTGCCCCCTTGAAGAGGCCTGTGAACATTGCTTTCTGAATCAAAGTGCTATTTCTATTGCTATTTCGTATATCATTTATGTGTATTGTGAAGAATATGCTGGATATTTTACTGTTGTTCTTCCATTTCTAGCATTTTATTTCTGTTCTGCATATTTTATATATCTAGTATCTTGCAGCATCCTCCCACCGGAGGACAACTTCCATTTGGAGGGCACCCTCATGTTGGGGGGAAGCCTCAATCCGGAGCCTACCATCAACCATATGGACAAAATGTGTCTACCACACCCAATCCGTGGAATATCCCTTTTCTAGGAAACCCACAGTTCTTGGTGGGACACAATCCTCAAGGTCCACAACAACCTCTTCCCTTCCAAGGGACTCATCTATATCCTCCTTATGCAAAAACGTTGAATCCAGATTATAATCCTCAAAACCCATCCGGTTATCCTCCACTCACACATGTTTCTCAAAACACCTCAAATCCTGTGTACCCTGGTCAACACCAACCTTACACAAGAGGGCCCACTAGTTACAATTATCTGTCTAACCCAGTGTATGGTCCTACTGGTGTTCCTATGCCACACCAGTATTACCCGCAGGTTAACTGACAACTACCTTTAATAGCAACTCTGGACCTTCCAGACTTGTCTCGGTTAACGAATGATCCTATTTTTCACTCTCTGGTTTGGCCAACTATTCCAAATAAAATTCCTTCTGATATCCCAAAATT
The DNA here is from genome assembly GCA_000966675.3 of Picea glauca. Classification (NCBI taxonomy): domain Eukaryota; kingdom Viridiplantae; phylum Streptophyta; class Pinopsida; order Pinales; family Pinaceae; genus Picea; species Picea glauca. The sequence continues at coordinate 117,415 of JZKD02S1636549.1, forward strand.
CGATGGAAAGTCCGGAGAAGACCCAAACAACCATGTGATGACTTTCCATTTGTGGTGTTCATCCAACTCCCTCATGGACAATTCCATATGTTTGCATCTTTTCCAACAAACGGTTACGGGTTTTGTAGAAAAGTGGTACATTGAACTACCATGTGCTTCTTTTCATGATTTCAACTCCCTTACCATGTCCTTCCTCACACAGTTCCAACTACCCATTTGATACGAGACAGGTATTGAAATATTGACCTCCCTTCATCAGACAAACACCGTACATATCTCTGATCATATTCATGAATGGATACAACGATGAAGGTTAATCAAAGGAGTCATTCCTGACCAATTATTAGAGGAATGGTTCACCAAATCAATGCTACCCTAGATCACTCGTGATGTTGCCATGGGTGGTATAGTCATCGAGGAAGAGGCTATTGCTTGAGCCCAGTACTTAGATTTGGTCTATTCACAATCTGGTACTCTGTACAAGTTGATACCAAATGCTACCCGTGCCACTAATGATCCATCCAAACCATCATCTACCTCACACGTGGATGGAGTTATTGTCTCTATCAAAACCCAATCTACTTCCCAGTCGACTGGAACAACTCAGTGGTCTGCTTTAACATCCTCTCCCAATTCCACTGCACCCTCTTCTACCTCCCCTCAAACTCAGGTCTCTGAGGTGAATGTGATCCAATCAACCCCTTCACAACAACCTGGGGGCAAGAAGAAAGAAAGAAATAAACCAAAGAAAAAAAACAACAACGAACAACCAAAAAACCAACCACAAACCCCAGCTGCCGAAAAACAACCACAACGGAAACTGAAATTCCCATGTCTCATTTGTGGTGATGATCACTACACTCGAGTCTGTCCACATCACGATGAAGTGACCAAACTATTTAAGGGAAATTCACAACCCGTTGTTCTTACTCAGCCTTTTCCAGAGAAACAATCTTTGGTAGCTTAAGCCCCCACTCAAGGGGGTAGTTCCAACCAATCCCTTGATGAGGCCTTGACAAGTGACCACATTTACATGTTTAACGAGATTAATCTGACCACTCGCACTACGACATATGACACACCGATTAAACATGATAAGCCGAAGACTACTAACGGTTCCTTACCAGACCCATTACCATCTTCTGTTAGTCCTCCATCTACTAGCCCTCCATTTGAACCACTCAAGATCGAGAAACCTTCGTTTGAATCCATATTACACCCTCCTAAAAGAACTATCCATAAATCTACCTTTAATCCTAGTTCACGGGCTGCCCAAAACTACAACATTGTTGAAGATCTGGCTCAAGCACCATGTTCTATGTCTTCTTTGGAAGTTCTACAACACTGTCCCTGCCAACGTAGAATGTTCTTAGCTACCATCGGCTCTTTCAATTCTGAGTCATCAAATAACCTCACGTTTAATCTGCATGATCATCAACCTCGACTCTCTAACCAACTAGCTTTTCAGATCGATGTTGTTTTTCACAATCAACAAATCCACCGAACTATCTTGGATGAGGGAGCCTCTACTTGTGTCATGTCTTTAGCTTGTTGGAAAGGCTTAAAATCACCTACCCTTAATAAATCCCCTATGATGTTACGTGCTTTCAATGGGTGAGGTTTTCATCCTCAGGGACTTTTACAATCCTTAGCCATTCAGTTGGGCGGAAAAACTGTTACCACTGATGTCGAGGTGGTCGATGCCCCCCTCGATTACAACCTACTACTTGGAAGAAGTTGGTTCTATGCTATGACGGTCATCCCCTCGTCGGTGTTTCAATGTGTACAATTCCCCCATCAAGGAAAAATTGTCATTATCGATCAACTAGATTTCTATACACCCGACGCTCATGCCCCTGTCACCAACAACATTCCTTTTTTCAGAGACCACCCAGTTAAGTATGAAAGCATTGGTGTTAGCTTATTAAAAGATTCTATCCTTATGGGTACTTTCCCTACACCACTTCCACCCACCACACATCATATTGCCACCGTCAATATGATTTCGACTATGCCTTATAAATATTTGAAATCATCTGACCCCTGGATTGTACCTAGTCCTATGGAATTCGATGTGCTTGGTGACACCATGCCACTTAGCCCAGCCAAGGCCGCATACGTAGCTATTCAATCTGCCTCTCCCTCCCTGGACAACCCACATTTATTGGCACCTGATGCCTACTCGATGCCTTCATGGTTGGATTCCCTATTGTCTGCAATCGATTACATTTCCCAAATTTTCCCTTCTGACGAATCTATAATGGAGATTCTTAGTATTGACGATGTACCTTGGGATGATAACCATCATCGATCCTCTTTTCTTCTTCCTCTAGAAGAAATTCACCAAGACATACACTCTGTCTTCCCTCCCGATGTTATCGATACTCCGCAATCTCCCATCCTCACACAAGATGCTCTTTCTAAGGGGAATATGGGTAATATCTCTACTACGATCATTATCAATATTTCGATCAAAGAGGGCATTGTGGAAAACATTAACCTTGGTGCTAATTGCACACCTGAACAAGTGGTCTCTTACACCGCTCTGTCTAAATATTTTTGTGATGTCTTCACTTGGAGCTACGAGGAAATGCCAAGAATCGACCCCTCGATCGTCGTGCATGAAATCAATACGTACCCAAGTGCAAAACCTGTTCGACAGAAACTCCACTCGGTTCATCCCAAGAAAATCGTAGCTATAAAGGTAAAAGTTGAGAAACTTTTAAAATCTGGCTTTATCTATCCTGTCCCTTTGACAGAATGGGTCTCCAACCTTGTTCAGGTTGCCAAAAAACAGGGGACCATCTGTGTCTTTGTTGACTATCGAGATCTCAATAAGGCCTATCCAAAGGAAAACTACCCTATGCCCTTCATCGACCAAATCATTGATAATTGTGCTAGGAGCGTAATCTTCTCCTTCATGGATGGTTTTTCTGGGTATAACCAGATTGAAATTTTACCTACTGATCAACATAAGACCGCCTTTATCTGCCCATGGGGAACTTTCGCATATCGAAAGCTACCTTTTGGTCTCAAAAATGATGGTGCTACTTTCCAGTGGGCCATGTCATACGTTTTCCACGATATCAAGCATATCACAAAACCTTACCTTGACAACTTACCTGCCCACTCATCCAATCGACCAGATCACGTTGATCACTTACGGGTTATTTTTCTTCGATGTCGATTCTACCGTATCTGCTTGAACCCACATAAGTGCAATTTTGTTGTTGAATCCGGCCAACTCTTTAGTTTTGTTGTCTTAAAATATGGGATTCGGGTGGATCCCTTAAAGATTAAGGCTATTCTAGCCTTACCTCCACCTGCTAATTTGACCCAACTCCAAAGTTTGCAAGGAAAAGAAAACTTCCTTCACCGTTTCATTTGTAACTATGCTAAGATAACTTAAGGATTTATGCGGTTGTTGTAGAAAAACACCCCTTTCATCTGGGATTACATCGCTCAATGGTCATTTGATGCTCTCAAGCATGCCCTGACCCATGCACCTTTGTTGCATTCTCCAAAGTATACAAAGGACTACATCCTTTACTTAGATACCTCTACTTCCACTATTGCAATGGTGTTAGTTCAAGAGGACCCCAACGGTGAGGAACGTGTGATCTATTACTTGAGCAAGAGTCTATCTGGACCCGAACTCCGATACTCACATGTAGAGAAACTGGCTCTAGCAGCCGTCATCACTGTCTAGAGATTTCGCCATTACATCCTACTATGCACCACCACTGTGATTGTGGAATCAAACCCCATGTACCACGTCTTGACACGTCAAGTGCTCGGGGGAAAATACTCTAAATGGATTGTCATCCTTCAGGAATTCGATCTTGAATTTACGAAGTCCAAAGCCAAAAATTCCTTGGTGTTTGTGGAGCTCATATGCGATCTCCCCCATGCTGATGGAGACAACAAACCTAGAGATTCTCTCCCTGACGAAACTCTTTTCCTCATCAGCACATCTGATCCTTGGTACGGAGACATCCTCCTTTACCTCCAAACCCACTACTTTCATCCTAACACTTCCCATGAAGAGCATCAACGTATTCGCCACCATTCTCGTCGTTATCTTATCATTGGCGACAACTTGTAACACCGTGGTATTGATACTATCCTTCAACGATGTTTGATTCATGTAGAGGTTGAACGTGTTCTGAACGATTGTCACCTTGGCACCTTTGGCGGTCACCTTTCTGGGATGGACACAACCCAAAAAATCCTATGTGCCGGCTATTTTTGGCCCTCGATTTTCAAAGATTGTATTGAGGCAGTCAAAAAATGCCCACCCTGCCAAGTTTTTAACAAAAAGGCACGAACCCACCCTACTACATTGCACCCCATTATTGCCATCGGCCTCTTTGCCAAGTGGGGTATCGATTTTATGCAATGTAAGCATACCTTAGCCGGGGGGCATGGTTATATAATTGTCGTCGTCGACTACTTTACCAAATGGGTTGAGGCTATGACTACCTTTCTGGATGATGGTCGTACCGTAGCTCTTTTTATTTTTAACCACATCATAACTCGTTTTGGTGTACCACGCACCATTGTCACCGATCACGGTGCACACTTTAAGAACCAGATGATGAGTGAATTGCATGCCAAGTTGGGTTTTCTCCATGAAAACTCATCCCCATACTATCCTCAGGCCAACGGACAAGTTGAGGCCATCAACAAGGTCCTCAAAACCATGATCCAATGCATGGTGGGGTAAAATAAGACATCCTGGCATCTACAACTTTTCTCTGCTCTCTGGGCTTATCATATTTCTGTGAAAACCGCAATTGGATTTACTCCTTTCCAGTTAGTATATGGCATTGAATCCGTTTTACCAATCGAGTGTGAGATTCCATCTCTGAAACTTAAAGTAGAACTCCTACCCCATACTTTTTCCGCAGAAGAACGTTTCTTATATCTGACCAAAATAGATGAAACACGCCATGATGTCGCTCATTAATGAGGCACATCAGAAATGGATCAAAAATCAATATGACAAATCCATCCATCCTCGAACTTTTGCAGAAGGAGACTTAGTCCTCTTCTATGACCAGGCTCATGACAAACTAGGGACAGGTAAGTTAGAACCTTTGTGGAATGGCCCTTACATAGTGAAACGTGTTCTACACAGAGGCACCTACGAGGTAGTCGATTATGATGGAATTTCCCTAGGGGAGCCCCAAAACGGGCTTTACCTTAAAAAGTATTATGCCTAGATCGCCTAGCATGTGTACTTTGTAGATTATTGTATTTTAGTTTGGTGTGTCTGTTTCTTTCACGTGCTCGAGTCTTTACCTTTGCCACTCATAACTTTGCCTTGTCTTTTCATGCACAGATGACGTCTTCCTTTCCTATCTTTGTCGGGTTTGCGGATGGCACTAGTCAACACACCCGGAACATTGCTTCGACAGCATGGGTCATTTACCAATTTGACGAGGTGGTGAGTTCAGGAGGTATTTGCTTAGGACCATCGACTAATAACATGGCATAATATCATGCTATCATCATACTCTTGACCCAAGCCTCCTCCCTAGGCATCTCTTGTATCATTGTCAACCTAGACTCCCAACTTGTGGTCTATCAACTCAATCGTATATACGCTATTCATAATCCTATCCTGCTACGTCTCCACCTACAAGTTTGTCATCTTGAACGAATATTTGATTATATCGAATACAGACATATTCCACGAGAAATCAACAATGTTTTGGATTCATTAGCTAATTACATCATGGATTGGTATCTCGCCGATAGATAAAATTTCATAAAGGAAAAAAAAATGTACATCACATGTAAATTAAAATACATGACATTAAAGGCATCATCATGTACAAATGTTTTGGCACTGTAAAAACTCAGAACTATATATATATATACATAGTGTGACTGAAAATGTTTTGATTACATCAAAAAAAGTATTTAGAGGAGCAAAATGTTGGGTCTTTACACCCATACAACATCGCCTGACAAGTCATACAAAATACAATCACCAAAGAGACTCTAATATCCCTACACTGCATTGTGTTGAGAGTAACATATCATTGCGTGCACTATGCGTATCAGTAGAGAATTAACAATCTCTGGCACTCCCATAGTGTGCCTCTGCAGATGTAAAGGAACTTCTCTCCTCCGTAGAGGAGGAATGCCCATCATGAGGACTTGAAGGTTTCTTTCAACCTCATGGAGACCTATCATTGGTGCCCCTGGATTTGCTGCAACCAGGGAACCCCCACGACATCCTGGTATCGGTATCTCAACTGGGTGCACTTCTCCCTTGTCTGCATGTTGAAAACAATACATCCATTAAAAACTCTTCTAGATACCCCCCAAAAAAATATACATTAAAAAACTTAAAAAACAAAAACTAGACAAGGTATTTATTAGTCTTTCACCTGACGCATCCCAATCATCCCTCGTGGGTAAAATCAAATCCATGATCCCACAAAAGTCCAGCTCGACATACGAGAATTCTTCTATCCAAAGATACTGGTGTCTCATCCAAGTGAAGAAGTCACCGGTGAAACAGAACTCTGACTCTACCACTAGTCTCGGAGACAGACTAGTCCACCGTTCCATTCATGGTTCTTCCACTGGTCGTACTGCCAGTGCTATCTGAGGCTGCATCTGGGGGATGCGCTCTAAGAGAAATGATACCAAGAATGAACCATACCCGAACTATTTCTACCCCATCGTAAAACACGAAACCTGTTCCTTCACATTCCGAAGGAACCCTGCGCTCCAGTTAAACAGTGTTGGCTCCAAACAATGTACACCATAAGCTACCTTTTATCTCGACACCAGATTTGCACTAGTGCTTCCCGTCACACTCGTGATGGCAAACAAAATGGACTGAAGGGGTAACTCTCGGATATCCTTGATAGGGATTCTACCCCCCACCAGTCTTGCTCTTGGGACACAATGACGTGCTAGATACACACCCACTTGCGTAGGAAGCGCCCTATGTCCGAAAAAAGAAATAGGAACCCCTCTTTTTGAGAGGCTGGTCAAGAAATATACGTCTTCCAACTCAATGGTTAGAAGCTATGTTCCAATCCAGAACCCTTACTCCGTGACATCCCACAAGCTGATTATGTGCACAAGCAATAGAATCTCCTTCTTCATCTTTTGCAATTTGAAGAATTGCAGTAAGTCACAAGCTCTCAACGTGGCCCTCATGTGAGGACTCCACAAAGCATCCAAATCATCGATATCATGCTCTCGTTCTTTCCACTCGATCATGGTCGCCAAAATCACCTACAAACAAAAAAAAACAAAGAATTTCATTATTCAATTTTTCGGTAATTTCGGCAATTTCTTAAGCAATTTAAAAAATTGAAATCTAATGCCCACATTGTTCAAAAAGGACCACGCCCTCTTTTCATTACTCAATAATCCATATGCAGCAATAAAACATTTCAAATTAAAACAATTTCCATCAATGGATGCGTGGGCATATGTTTGAGTTTTTCTTATGGATTCTTTGACAAAAATGACCCATCTACTCAAGTGTCAAGGTGTTGGCATCTTTGCTATCACCTTCTAAACACGTTTTTGCAAAAGAATGTTTTTTTCCCATCGTTTTTAATAGAGGTCGATTTGATCTTTTTTGGAGCGACCTAGGGCTTCATTTTTTAATCTAAATACTGCTATGAAAATGAATATCAAACCATGTATTTTAAATAAGGGGAGATAAAGATATACCTGGTCCAAACGGTAAGAGAAATGGTCAACCGTAGCTTCGGTATCAAGCGAAACAAGGTCCACCTCCAAAGTGAGAATCTCCACTGCTACAAATCCTTATGCAAAATGAAATGGTAAATGAGGATTTTTCTTGTATTACTATTTATAAATTTCCATTTTTTATAAGGTATAGTTATTTATGGGTTTCTCTGACAATTGAATGGCTTCACTAAACCTCTGGATTGCAGTTTTGACACTACAGGTTTCCCAGTAGTTCTGATCATTTGTTTACCTTGTCACATCCATGAGCATAGTCTTAGTTCGTTTTCAAGCTCAAAAATATGAGAACGCACCGGGTAGAATTTTATCTCTTTTTCGGACCTGCATGGACACACGAAAAAGGAACCCCCTGGAGTCATCTTTAAACTCTTTTCAGACTCTCTAAATATGAAAAGATTGTCGAGTGATCTTGCTTCCTTTCACGATCGTTAAAAGGTTTGAAAGGGTGTCTTTCAAGTGGTAGTTTATCTCTTTTTCGGCCTCGTGAGACTAACTGTACGAAAAAAGAACTGAGAGAGTTCTCTTTTAAGTGTTTTTCCAGACTCTATAATCACAAAAAACCTTCAAGTTTTCTATCTTTGGACTCGCTAAAACACACATCAACATGCCCATATGGGACCGAACCCTTACTTCTTCTGGTTCATTAAACAAAGGAAGAGGAACTTACCAAAGGTGAGTTGTATCGAGCATGTGTTATCCTCCTCAAGATCATTAAATCAAAAAGAGGTACTCATCTATCTGGATGGGGGAAAATTTGAAAGAAGCAAGCCAAGCATTCTCTTGAGAACATTACCAAGTAATTCTTAGAGTCGCCCTTGAATATGTCACTTTCTTTTTTGCATGCATTATAATCTGCTGAACCTCTGCACTGAGCCAATCCTTTGAGTCTCTTTCACTCCTTTGGGTCACCTGACGTAAGTCAAAACATCCACTGCATCATCAATTTTTGGTCCGTGTCATGTTTCTATTTTCGTGCCTCAGTGTTCAAGGGAAGTATCTGCCTCTAGAGTCAACCATCACAAATAACTTGTCTCAATACCCATGTTAGTCCATGTTCATTTGATATACCAATTACATCTCTATGTATGTTTCATGTCATTTATGGGGGATACATCAAGGCCCTCCTTCGACGAGCCTATTCCTATCGACTTCAACACATTATCCAAGAACTAGGCTTAGAAACCAGTTAGTACTTTGGGACCTGCATGCCTCAATGACAGGCCTCCTCACATTCGATAGTGGGTTTACATCATTGACCTTTGATCGAATGATTCTACAGATGTTCGACTTCAGCCCATCCATTCACATTCATTGGAATGTACTAGGGTACCTTGGGAATCATTGACATTAATGGTGATCGCCCTCGCACTTGTTAATGGTTTACATCATTGATCGGTAATCAAGTGGTTTCTGCCATGTTTGACATTAGGACATCTATTCACATGGTTAGATTTGTACTACATCAGGATCGATAAGAAGACCCTGGGTTGAGTGATCACTTTGATGTGTACTTTGCCTAGGTTGCAAAGGAGTTTCTCTTGAACCATGACACATATACTGTTACATAGATCCACTTTGTATTGGTCGTGGCTATGTCTTGTCATCTTGTAGATCCACTGTGTATTCTTCTTGGCTATGATCAGTTCAGTTCGTTAGAGTATAGATCCACAATGTATCCTCGGTGACTATACCTTTTTATCAATACAATTATGGATCCGTAGTGTATTTTATGGCGGCTAGATCTTGCAAGTCTTGATCACCCAAGCATAGGTATGCCTGCCTTGGGTTTTGAAACATGTCATAATATTTGTTGGATGTTTATGTGCAGCTTCTATCAGGTTCTCCGTGTCTATACCCTTGCTTGAAAGTCTAAAAATCATTTCAATTATCAATTCTCATCTTCTAACTTCATACTTTGGGGGGCAATCTGTTACACACCAACATCACTCACTTTGATAAGTGTCGCAAGTGTCGCATATTTCTCACAACTGTCGCAAGTGTTGCATATTGTTCACAAGTGTTGCATGTTAATTCACAAGTGTCGCAAATGTCAAGCAAAGAATACTGCCATGAAGACGACACTAAGGAGACACTTATAATACCTCAAACACCTGATTTGGAGGAAACAAAATGGTTAACTGAAGTCGGGTGTCTCTTGCCACCTGAAAGGAGCTTTCAAACTAAGGTTTTAAGAGAGAGAACTCCCCTATATCACCCTTAGGAGCATTGGCACTCCCCTATAAGGTACTAGGGATCGTTATAACACCAAACTTCCCCTCTGAGGGAGCGCTATAGAATTTTAGAGCGCTGACGCCCCCCTTGAGCCTACCAGGGAGTGCTATAGCACCCTGATGCCCCTTTTGAGGGAGCGTTGTCTCATCTGGGCAACAGTCGATCTATTGAGGAGAATAAGGGGAGGATCTTTCAAGTTTGGAAGGTAGTTGCATTCGAATTTCTGGTTCAATCATGATCTTAGGAGAAGATCCCTGGTCTAAGGAGGGAATTGCCCAACTTACCCTAAAGATACCTCAAGAGGTTAGGCCTCTTTGAATCTATATAAATAGGCTCTATCATGGTGGAAAGGGGGAAGAATTGCAAGCATGAAACCTATGATCTCATAGGAAACACACGATGAAGTGGAGGAGAGTAATCAGTGAATTTTTTGTCATCCGGGTCATGGATCTTTTGAGCAAGGGTTAGACAAAGGGGACTTGATGAAGCTGTTGCATTTGCATCTATGGTTGTAAGTTACTTCTGTCATTGTTCTCATTAATATGACACGCTTGGCCTGTTTCTTTCTAGTTTGTGTTTAATCTTACATGAGATTATCATTGATAGATAGATCTATTTTCAAGCTAATATCAATAGAGTAGGAAGTGGTTGTACTATTGTTTTTCTACAGAGCTCATCGAGGAGAGAAATATTGGAGCTCAACTGGGAACGTGCAGGGACAAACACCGGTAAAAGGTACTTCTTTTCTCCTTCCTCCTCATGCATTAGTTTGTATAGATCTGAAAGGAAGTCAGTGTCCACGTTAAGTGTCTTCTGTCTTAAGAGTTAAGAGTCTATCTCTCAAGAGGAGATCTACCTGTCCGCAGGGAGATTTTCCTTCAACAGTAAGCATGTCGTCAACCACCTGGACCTTCAAGACATGTAACTTCCCCATCGACCCAATTTGGGAAACACCACTAAAATTCTTATTTTGTTACCAAATTGTAACATACCCATCCTCCCATAGGATGGAATGACACACCAAGAACGCACCTCTTGGATTCATAACACTTAATTAATAAACAAGCATGAAAAACATACATGTAATGATCAAGATTCATACCACAACATAGAAGACATGCACAATATATCATGCACAACATTAACTATCAAGCATGCATATTATAGGTACAATCTCAGGTAGAATAATTTGATACACAATGGAAATAAATACATAAGCAAGGAAACCATAACATAGAACATTTATATTTTATAAAGGAAGAAACCAACTAGATGCATACCAAGGATGTTCCACCCAACCATAGACATTATTGTTCCAACTCTAAAAAAAAATGTCACCCATGAGCCAGGGCTATGAATCCATAAGGACGGTTCTAGAGTGTTACTTGGCTTCCCAAACTAGTCAGCGTTCAAGCTCTCATAGGCTTCTTGATCACTCGCAAAAATCCAAGTACCCAGCTCTCTTCTACCCAACCTGCACCACCTAAGAGAATATACCTCCACCCTTCTCTACCATGTAGTCCCTCAGGAAGTCCCTCTCCATCTAGGGCTCTAGTGCAGCTAGTCCAGAGTCTCCATGTTGTGACTCCCGGGACTCACAGTTGTGATCAAAGTTGATCACATGCCAAGCATATCATACATGCAGGCCTCAAATCATGGTTGGACTACACCAACAATATCTACAACCAACAAAAAAGTGGTTTATCTTAAGCAGTTCGTCTTTCTTTCCAAAGCCAAGATACCAAAAATGAGGAAAGATGAGTGAGTGAAGGAATGTATGGAGTGCAGAATCCATGAGAGAGGATGAGCAATGAATCAAAAAGGGTGAATGAACACATGAGGAAACCATAAATGGGGACGGGAATGAGATTATTTTCCAATTGGAGAATGAACCCTTTCTAGAGACCAAGGATGGGTTTTTGTAATTTGTGGGGGTCGAGAACCTCTTGGCCTTCCCCCAAGACATCACATAACTTATTTCCCCCCCATTACACAAAATGGGTAATATAAAATAAATAATCACTTAGCCTCTCAATCCCCCCTCTTCTTATGGAATCATACCCCCCTATAACTCTAGTCCTTGTCCATCTAGCGACAAAGGATGTATTTATTATTAATAATGATCAAAACATTACATTTATTAGGAACACTTGCTTTTTAATAATTATTTTGGCACTCTAGCCTCTCAACAATGTAACAATACATTATTTAACATGGAGGCTCAAAACATGGGGTGTTACAAGACACCTAGAAGGTATGAGAGAACTGAAGGTGGATTTTTTCCATAGACTGCTTCAAAAGGATTCATGCGGGTACCTCTATGGTAAGAATTGTTGTACAACCATTCAACTAGTGGTAACCATTGAGCCCATTGATTTTTCCTTTCATATGCAAAACACCTCAAATATCTTTCCAAACAATTGTTGACAACTTTACTTTCACTATCAGTCTGGGAATGATAAGTTGTGCTCAGATGCAGTTGGGTGCCCTATATCCTGAACAATTATTGCCAAAAATTACTGGTGAAAGTAGGATCTCAATCAGAAACAATAGAATGAGACATTCCATGAAGCTTAAAGACATGATCCATGAAAATTTGAGCCACAGTGGAAGTAGTAAATGGGTGTCGAAGAGCATAGAAATATGCATACTTGGAAAGACAATCAACGACCACCATGATGACTGAATTATTGCCTGATTTAGGTAAGACCAAAATAAAATCCATAGATATATCCCTCCAAATAGCAGGTGGAATTAGAAGTGATTATAGTGTGCCAGGAGCTTTGACTATTTCTCCCTTGTTGCATTGACAAACATCTGTTGGAAATATAATTCAGAAGGGGGGGGGGTGTGAATCAGTTATGTATATAAGCTCGAAACATTTCCTGTTATTTTTTTATTCTTTCTAGATTATTATTTAATGTGTTGTTGATAACTTAACAAACATAAATATACATTATTTTATCAATCACACAGAATACACATAGACATTGTTTTTCATCAGGAAACCCATAAAGGTGAAAACCTCTTCTTCTTAGGATGTCAATCAAGCTCCAACTTTCATGTACATCACAGTATTTGAGATCCAAATCAAATATGAGGCTACAAATTGTGATAGCAAGCTACAACTTGTAGAGAGCTCCAACTCTCGGATGTCTCTAGCACCAACTAGATGGATGCACCAACTCCCAGGATTCTCTAGCACCCACTAGACGAAAGCACCAACTAGAATTTAGAGGACTGAAATCCTCCCTAGCACCACCCTACCACCCTGATTGAATATTAAAAAACTTTACTTACTTTCTCTGTCTCTAATATGGTCTATTACAGATCCATGTCTCCTCTGCCTCTTCCAGCTTCTATTACTCTGTTCTTCTTCTATACTCTACTCTTTCTCCTACTGCGCACTCTGATAACTATGTTCAACATATCTTCTTTATTTATACTATGTCTTGTCTCTACATGTTATACGTTGCACCTCTAATCTCCAGTTTATGTCCTATACAAGGTCACATTCTACACACATGCATAACAATAAAAAAAACACATTATGTTCTCTGTTCTGCATGTCTTTCTCACCTTGAGTCTTCTGCCTGATCATCATTCAAACTATTCATCTTCCTTGGAGGTTATATTGTATTTTTTCATCATCAGTGGTCGTTATCCCAAGATTATTTGGCTTCTTTGGCAGTCATATTGAACCTATTCATCACTAGCGGTCATTATCTTGAGATTCTTTCGCTTCTCTGGTAGTCACAATTATTTGTCTTCTCTGCCAGTTACAGTTAGTCATTTTTGGGTTCTTTGGCTTCTAAGCCCCTTCCTTCACGTGAACATAGGCGGTGTCCATATTCCTAATCAAAAGGCACTTAGCGATCTTGATCTAGCGAGTTTTAGCCCCTTCTTTCTATATGACCTTGGGCGATGAACTCATGTGACCATGTGATTGCAGACATGTCCAAAGGTGGTTTGAAACAAACTATGTTTTTCCCCGCAATTTACCTCGAGCATCCACGTGTCCTTTCTCCAAAACCATGGTTTTCATTGCGGCCCACCTTCATATTTTTAAAGTATGTGCACCTTCAATCCCCACAATGCGATGGGATTGTCGATATCACGATATCAACAGTGCTCTTAAACTGATGGATCATATCTAACCATCTTAAATCGACAGATGTGATTTACTTCGTGATTCGGGCTCCCAGAGTTTCAAATCTCAAACCCTTCTTTCCTCTGTATGCCAATCTTCCACAGTGGAAGATCTATTGACACATGTACTTCTCGGATTAACGGTCGAGATCTCCTTTGGATCTCCAAATTCTAGAGATTTCAAATCTCAACTTCTTGTTTCTTCTAACTGGATATCTTTCAAAATGGAAGATCTACTGACATATGTCCTCTTTAATCCAATGGCTATCCTCCGCTCCGAGACTTCGGTATTTTCGATTCTTCGATGCTTATCTTTTCCATGAACTCTTTCACCCATAGTCAACAATCTATTGACATGTACCCTCCTACACGATCAACGATCATGATTGACTTCGGCACTTTGAGCTTTGGGATTTGCAACTCCTATGCACTCGTTTCTCCCGGAGTGCTTTCACCCGAATGCATAATCTTCTGACACGTACCCATCCTGGAGATCAATGGCCAGGGTCTTCTTCGGGTCTTCGGTGTTTCAGAATTCAGGACTTTAGGCTAATCATTGCTTCATTCTCCTCCTGAATGGTCACCTGCTAAATAATTCATAGGCAGTGGAGACCACTTGTTGTCAGTTAACACTTCCACTTACATTGTCCTTCCACTGAACTCGATCAACGACTGAGAATGCACCCAAAGTGATATTCAAATCAAACGACTAAGAGGGAATTCATACCTTCGTCCTTCGGGACTTCAGAACTTTTGACATTTTTTGGTGATGAAAATCCCAAAGTAAATCTCCTGCAGTGACATAGATTGCTTACGTCACTTGTGGACATGGTATGAGCCAATTTATTCTTGACACTTGTCATTATCTGATTATGCCATGTGTACTTGTTGATGTGGTCTTCTACATGTCCTTCCTGACGTGGTATTCCACATGTCCTTTTTTACATGGTCTGCCACATGTCCTTGCTAAGGTGGTCTGTTGACATGGGTGAGACATGTAGGCAGTGTAGTGGAGGTGGAGGCAGGGCGCAGTAGTGGAGTGTGACATCGGAGCATGGAGGTGGTATGTATGAGTGGTTTGGGGGGTTAAGAGGTAAGTTGTAATGAGAGAGGGGGGTCTGAGTTGACAGGAAGGTGACACGTATGAGAGTCCCACATGGGAAATACCACTAACTCAGACTCCCCCCCATGGTTAAAGGCAGAACGGTCAAGGGGGTCCAATATTCCCTATCGACCGTAGATCTAAGTGCCTAATTATTAGTTTTTTATATTAGTGTTCCTTTCTTCTAACTTATCCTTTCCTTCCACTTATTTCGATCCAACGACTGACGGAAATATGGATGATCAAATTATCAATCATTTTTCCCCGCTTATCTTATCCTTCATTAATTCAATCCAACGGTTGTCGATCCTTTGTATCGGTGATCCAATGGCCACTATCACTCTTCCTCCTAAGATTATGATCTCTCTGATTACAAGGCTTTATAAGTGTTCATGGGTCTCGACCAGTTCTCCTCCTGTGAGTCTATCTCTTGGACCTCGTCTCCACTTTTGGAAACCACTATATCTTCTGAGATTTATCGTCTTCTTAGCTCTCTAGGTTTGGTTCATTGTTGTTCTTGCCATCAATGACAAGCACATTCTTCCTGTAAACATTCCAACAATATCCCCCTTTGGCATTGATGGAAACCCTGAAAGGATGCACCATTATTCTTACACCTCCAACTGTAGCATACAGACAACACCTTTTTCTCCCCCTTTGACATCAATGTCAAAGAAAATAGAGAGTGACTTTGTGCTCCCCCTAATTAGATATACTAGGATCACTCTCCCACTGATTAGATAGACTATTTTAACTTGATAACAAGGTCACGCCCAACTTCTGTAGTAGATACTCAAACTGAGCTTTTGCAAGTGGTTTAGTGAAGATATAAGAAATCTCCAAGTCTGGAAGTTTCTTAATCATCCATAATACTTGGGTACAACAAGTGGTAGCTGTAATGTATTCAGCTTCTATAGTCGATAAGGAAATGGAACCTTTCTTATTGCTCAACCATGCTACAAGAGAATATCCTAAGAATAATGTACCTCCACTCATGCTTTTCCTTTCATCCATGCAGTTAGCCCAATCAACATCTGAATAGACTGATATTTGAAAAACATGATTCCTAGGATACCATAGGCCATAGTTCATTGTTCCTTTCAAGTATCTGAATATTCTTTTGACAGCTAACAAATGACTCTGTTTAGGTGCAACCTGATACCTTCCTACCATTCCAACATCGTGCATTATGTCTGGATGGGATGTTGTGATGTGCAATAGGCTACCTATCATAGACCTATATGAAATTTGATCAACATCAGGTGAGTCATCATCCTTTATTAACTTGCATCCAGTGACCATAGGTATGCTCATAGGTGTAGAATCTTCCATTTGAAACCTTTTCAATATTTCTCTTAGATATTTCTCCCGAGAAAGAAATATTCCTTCAAACCTTTGAGTAATTTGCAGACCAAGAAAAAATGGCAGTTCCCCTATCATAGACATTTTGAACTCAAACTGCATGGTAGAAGAAAATGATTGTACCAATGAAGAATTATTTCTTTCGAAGATGATGCCATCTACACAGACCAACACAATGATCAAATCATTACCCTCTGTTTTGATATATAGATTGTTGTCAATTGTTCCTCTTTTGAACCCTTTGTCTTGAAGATACTTATCCAATCTATAATACGAGGCAGGAGGAGCTTGTTTCAACCCATATAAGGCTTTCTTCATCTTGTAGACAAAGTTAGGGTTATCTGACAGTTGGAAACCCTCTGGTTTTTCCATATAGACTTCTTCTTTTAGATATCCATTTAGAAAAGATGACTTGACATCCATTTGATATACTTTAAACTATTTATGACACGCATAGGCAAGAAACATTCTAATAGCTTCTAATATTGCTACGGGTGCAAATGTTTCATCAAAATGCAGTCCTTCTATTTGAGCATATCCTTTGTAGACCAATCTAGCCTTATTTCTTACAATATTTCCTTGCTCATTAATCTTGTTTTTGTAGACCCATTTGGATCCTATTACATTTTTATTTGTTGGCCTAGGAATGAGTTCCCAAGTATCATTCTTTTCAATCTGGTCCAATTCCTCAATCATTCATTTTAACCAATTTATGTCTTTACTGTATTCATTAAAGTTTTTAGGTTCCACCATGGATATGAAGGCTATATGTGATTTCTCGGTGTCTTTGATTATCCTTCTCCTGGTTTGTACACCTTTTTCTTTCTCACCAATTATCTGACTTTCGAGATGATTCTTTTGAGTAATTTTGGCGAAAGGATTTGATGTTGATTGTTGTCCCAACTCTTCTTGTCTGGGTGTCTCTTCTCCACCTGATTCATCATCTTCTTGTGACTCTGAGATTTGTTGTTCTTTATCTTCCTTATTCTCATCATCTTTTGCATCTGTATTAATGCTTATTCTATGTTGATCTTTTATAGAAGCTTCTTCATCAATTCGAACATCAATACAATCTACTAATTTATGCATTCTTTTGTTAAAGCATATGTATCCTTTATTGTTCATTGCATATCCTAAGAAGATACCTTCATCAGCTCTACTATCAAATTTTCCTAGATGATAATCATTATTCTTGATGTATCATTTACTTCCAAATACTTTGAAGTGCTTGATTGATGCAGATCGACCAAACCACAACTCATATGGAGTTTTATCACTATTCAGCCTTAGATGCACTTTGTTTAGAATATGAACAGCCATGTGAACAACCTCCACCCAGAAGGTTTGTGAAATGTCCCTTTTTTCATCAAAATCCAGTCCTTCTATTTGAGCATATCCTTTGCAGACCAATCTAGCCTTATTTCTTACAATATTTCTTTGTTCATTCATCTTGTTTTTGTAAACCCATTTGGATCCTATTACATTTTTATTTCCTGGCCTAGGAATGAGTTCCTAAGTGTCATTCTTTTCAATCTGGTCCAATTCCTCATTCATTCATTTTAACCAATTTATGTCTTTACTGTGTTCATTAAATTTTTTAGGTTCCACCATGGATATGAAGGCTATATGTGATTGCTCGGTGTCTTTGATTATCCTTCTCCTAGTTTGTACACCTTTTTCTTTCTCACCAATTATCTGACTTTCAGGATGATTCTTTTGATTAATTCTGGCGGAAGGATTTGATGTTGATTGTTGTCCTGACTCTTCTTGTCTGGGTGTCTCTTCTCCACCTGATTCATCATCTTCTTGTGGATCTGATATTTTTTGTTCTTTATCTTCCTTATTCTCATCATCTTTTTCATATGTCTTAGTGTTTATTCTATGTTGATCTTTTACAGAAGCTTCTTCACCAATTCGAACATCAATACAATCTACTAATTTATTCATTCTTTTGCTAAAGCATATGTATCCTTTACTGTTCATTGCATATCCTAAGAAGATACCTTCATCAGCTCTACTATCAAATTTTCATAGATGATAATCATTATTCTTGATGTATCATTTACTTCCAAATACTTTGAAGTGCTTAATTGATGTAGATCGACCAAACCACAACTCATATGGAGTTTTATCACTGTTCAGCCTTAGATGCTCTTTGTTTAGAATATGAATGGCCATGCGAACAACATCCACCCAGAAGTTTTGTGAAATGTCCCTTTAACTCATCATATCCCTCGCCATCTACTGAACTAATCTATTTTGGAGTTCTACAACTCCATTTTGTTAAGGAGTAACTGGAATAGTATACTCTCTTTTAATTCCATGTCTGTCATAGAATTCTTTGAAATCTCTTGAAAGAAATTCTCCTCCCATATCTAAGTGAATTTCCTTTAACTTCCTTCCTGTTTTATTCTCAGCTAATTCCTTAAACTTTTTGAACTTCTCAAATGCATCATATTTTTCTCTTAGAAAGGCAACCCACGTAAGTCTGGAGAATTCATCAATGATTAGCATAAAGTAATGTTCTCCTCCAGGTCCTTCCTTTCGCGATGGTCCACGCAGATCCATATGAACAATTTGAAGTGGTTTCCCTAAAGATGTGAAACTCTTCGATTTGAATTGAGAACGAGTCAGCTTCTCCATTTTACAGTATTCACATACAGATCTTATTAGACTTAAATATTCTTGGAAGGTCTTTCACAGCGCCTTCATTATTCAGTTTGAAAATATGATCAAAATTCAGGTGTCCAAGCCATTTGTTCCATAACCAACTTTCATCAAGTTTTCTTAAATGACATTTCTCCTTATCTTCCTTCAGAACATATACACTGTTGTCAGTTCTAACCCCTTTTGCAATCAACTCTCGTGTGTTTACTATCTTTATTTTACAATTCTTGGTAGTGAAAGTGACTTCACATCCTCTGTCACATATCTGAATGACATTAAGAATATTATTCTTTAAACCATCAAAAAATAATACATCTTGAGCTTTTCTTCTTCCATTACTTAAGCTTACTAGAACTTTACCTCTAATCTTTCCTAGAGCATCATTTCCAAAGGTCACACTCCCTGATTTATTTTCTTTGAGTAATAGGAACTTAATTTTGTCACCTATCATATGACTGGAGCATCTACTATCAATATACCAGGTGTCTTTTTGACTTTGAGATGACAACACTAATCCACACTTGTTATCTTCATTCTTCTTCCAAACCTTGCTGTTTTCATCTCTGTGATTTGAATCCATCTTATAGTTTTTTAAGCGACATAATACAACTTTATGTCCATAATTATGGCAGATATAACACTCTGGTTCATTGAATAAAGGATCATAACGATTGTTATGTGTAATATGTGTCCTTTTCCCAGCCATCACATCATTTGCAGTCTGTGGTTGTTTGTTACTTGGTTGTCTCATTCTTTGTTGTGGAAGATATTTATTCCTTGGTTGTCTTGATTTCTCATGTCTAAATCTTAAAGAACAATTTACATCTATGTGGCCAAAGCTAGAGCAGTAAAAACAATATCCATAGAAAAAATCTTCGTACCTGGAAAATGGTTGTCTTCTTTGAGCAGGTCGATTCTTCCATGCTGATGATTTCCTTGAGCATAGGGTGTATTATTTCTTTGTTATACAAATTTAGTTGTCGTATATTTTCCTTCACTCCTCCTTGGCGGTTGATTCTCTTCATTTGTTTCTGCAGGTTTGTTGTTGTCAATGGTTGTAGATTTGACAAACTTGATGGATTCTTTGTTGCTTGGTTGACCACTACTTGTTCCCTCTGCATAACCCAAACCAGTTTTCAACTTTGAATTCCTTTGCTGATTCAGAATGGAAGCTAATCCTTCTGAGGCTTTAATACTTGTCAGATTCTGATGATATAAGGCCTGAAATTTCTCTAGATCTTTTCTGACAGTCACTACTTCAGCTTCCAATTTTTCACCTTTTGTTTCGGCTTCCTTCAATTTTTGTTTGAGGATGTATTCAATATTCTTAGCTTCTTCTAACTTAACCTTCAACAAAGAAATTTCTTCATATGGTTCATTGCATGTTTTCTCATACCTGAGCAATAACTTCTTTTCTTTTCTTTTCTTTTCTCTGAGTCTATCAATCTATTCCATGGCACTAACAAGTTCTCCTTCAAGATCTACTACTGCTTCATAATAAGTGAACTCACTTCCTGTATCTTCAATGCTTATATATTCTAAATCTATTAGCATGATATCATTTATTTTATCTTCAATAGAAGAGTCACTTCTTTCATCATCTAAGGAATCATCACCATTGTTTACACAAAGGCTTTTCTTCTTAAAATTATTCTCTTTATAGACCTTCTTTTGTGTGTGCTTCTCTTCATCATCATATGTCTGATCCTTTCTTTTGTGAGGACACTTAGATGAAAAATGACCTATCTTACCATAGTTGAAACATTTGAAGGGCAGTTTACCTTTGTATTTGCCTGATCCTTTCTTCAGTCTTCTCACAAAATTTTCTTCAATCTCATCTATATCGGAGTCTGTGTTTTTATCTACTTTAAAAGATGCCTCTCTTGTAGTGTATTTACCTTTGGTGATTCTCAATTCATAAGAAGTTAGGGTTCCAAGAAGGTGATCTAGTGTCAATGTTTTTAGATCAGATATTTCCTCTATAGCAGAGACCTTTGAGTTAAATCTATCAAGAAGAGATCTTAATATTTTCTGGACTAGGAAAGATTCATCTATCGTTTCACCTAGGCCTTTCAGAGTGTTTACATGTTCTTCTATAAATAAGAATTACTTACTAATAGTTTTGTGTTCATCCATCTTTAAATGCTCAAATTTTAGTCTTTGATTTTGAAGTTTTGTGTCTTTCACATTTTCATTACCTTCATAACTACTTATCAACTTGTCCCACATAACTTTTGTTGAATCATACTGCATGACTTTGACAAAATCGGCTTCAACAAGTCCACTGAGCATGGCATTCATTGCTTTTTCATTAAATCTAAACTCTTTCTTATAATCTTTTGAGGCCAATACTACAAGCTTCACATATCTCGTTTCAACGACATGCCACATGTCATCAACACCCAAAGACATTAAATGTATTCTCATTCTTATTTTCCAAAAGGCAAAGTTTGTTCCATCAAACAGAGGGGGTCTATTAGTTGAACTTCTATCATAGCTAGTCATGTTCAGGCTTATGGATCTACCTTTGATCAAAGGCAGCGACTTTGATACCAATTGTTGGAAAAATAACTAAGAGGGGGGGGGTGAATCAATTATGTATATAAGCTTGAAAATTTTCCTGTTATTTTCTGATTCTTTCTAGATTATTATTTAATGTGTTGTTGATAACTTAGCATGCATCGATATACAATATTTGATCAATCACACAAAATACACAAAGACATTGATTTTCATGAGGAAATCCATAAGGGTGAAAACCTCTTCTTCTTAGGATGTCAATCAAGCTCCAACTTTCATGTACATCACAGTCTTTGAGCTCCAACTCAAATATGAGGCTACAACCTCTGATAGAAAGCTACAACTTGGAGAGAGAAAAAACTCTCAGATTTCTCTAGCACCAACTAGATGGAAGCACCAACTCCTAGGATTCTCCAACACACACTATATGGACGCACCAACACCTAGAATATGTTCTAGCACCAACTAGAATTTAGAGGATTGCAACTCTCCCTAGAACCACCCTACCACCCTGATATGGTCTATTACAACTCCATGTATCTAATATGCTCTATCTCTGATATGGTCTGTTACAGCTCCATGTCTCCTCTACCTCTTCTAGCTTCTATTACTCTGTTCCACTTCTATATACTGCTCTTTCTCCTGCTGCGTACTCTGATAAATGTGTTCATATTCTCTTCTTTATTTGTACTCTATGTTGTCTCTACATGTTATACATTTCACCTCTAATCTCCAGTTCAGGTCTTGTACATGGTCACATTCTACCCACATGCATAACTATCAAAAAACACATTATCTTCTTTGTTCTGCATGTCTTTCTCACCTCGAGTCCTCTATTTGATCATCATTCAAACTCTTTGTCTTCCCTGGAAGTTATGTTGTTTCTGTTCATCATCAATGGTCATTAACCCAAGATTCTTTGGCTTCTCTAGCAGTTATCATGAACCTGTTCATCACTAGCAGTTGTTATCCTAGGATTCTTTGGATTCTCTGGAAGTCGCAATTCTTCGTCTTCTCTGCCAATTACAGTTGGTCATTTTTTTCTTATTTGTCTTCTAAGACCCTTCCTTCACATGACCACCAGCGATGTCCATACGCTTATTCAAAAGGCACTTCACAATCTTGGTCTAGCCAATGCTAGCTCCATCTTTCAATATGACCTTGGGCAATGAACTCATGTGACCATGCAATTATAGGTGCATCCAAAGGTGGTTTGAAACAAGATACGTTTCACCCCACAATTTGCCTTGAGCCTCCACGTGTCCTTTCTCCAAAACTGTGGTTTCGATTGTGGCCCACCTTCAGCTTTTTAAATTTCATGCACCTTCAATCCCTGCAATGCGATGGGACCGTCAATCTCATGATCTTGACAGTGCTCCTGAACTAACGGATCAGATCTAACCTTCTTAAATTGACCGTTGTGATTTACTTAGTGATTTGGGCTCTGGGAGTTTCAAATATCAAACCCTGCTTTCCTCTGTACGTCAATCTTCTGGAGTGGAATATCTATTGACACGTGTCTTTCTCAGATTAATGGTTGAGATATCCTCTGGGTCTCCAGACTCGGAAGATTTCAAATCTCAACGTCTCATTTGTTCTGACTAGATATCTTCTGAAATGGAATATCTGTTGACATATATCCTCTTTAATCAAACGACTATCCTCCACTCGAGGACTTCATCCTTTTTGACTCTTCGACACTTATTTTTTCCATGAATTCTTTCACCCAGAGTCAACGATATATTGACACATACCCTCCTGCATGATATCAATGATCAATTGACACGTACCCTACTTCGGTCTTCGAGAGTTTCAACTCCTATGCAATCATTTCTCCCAGTGTGCTTTCACTCGAATGCATAATATTTTGACACATACCCATCCTGGTGATCAACGGCCAGGGTCTTGTTCAAGTCTTTGGTGTTCAGGACTTTGGGAATTTAGGCTAATCGTTGCTTCATTCTCCTCTGAAGTGGTCACCTTATGAATACGTCATAGGTGGTGGAGACCGCTTGTTGTCGGTTAACACTTCCACTTACACTGTCCTTCCACTGAACTAGATCAACAGTTGAGAATGCACCTGAAGTGATCTTCAGATCGGACATCTGAGAGTGACTTCAGACCTTCATCCTTCGGGACTTTGGGACTTTTGACATTTTTCGGTGATGAAACTCTCAAAGTAAATATCTCGTAGTGACGTAGCTTGATTACATCACTTGTTGGCATGGGACGAGCCAATTTCCTCTTGCAATTGTCATTAACTGATTATGCCATGTGTACTTGATGATGTGATATTCCATATGTCCTTGTTGATGTGGTATTCCACATTTCTTTTCTAACGTGGTCAGCCACATATCCTTGCTGAGTTGGTCTGCTAACATGGGTGAGACGTGTAGGCAGTGTATTGGAGGTGGAGGTAGGGCGCGTTAGTGGAGTGTGACGTGTAGCAGGTAGTGGAGTGTGACATCGGAGCATGGAGGTGGTATGTATGATTGGTTTGGTGGTTTACTCAGATTGAGGGTTAGGCGGTAAGTGGTAATGAGCGAGGGGGGTCTGAGTTGACACGAAGGTGACATGTATGAGGGTCCCACATGGGAAATACCACCAACTCGAACCCCCCCCCATGGTTAAAGGTAGAAAGGTCAGGGGGGGGGGGTTTGATATGCGCTATCGACTACAGTTTGAGTGCCTGATTATCAACTAATGATATTAGTGTTCCCTTCTTCTAACTTATCATGTCCTTCCACCTATTTCGATTTGACGGCTAACGAAAATTTTGATGATCGAATTCTCAATCATTTTGCCCCACTTATCATATCCTTCATTAATTCAATCTGATGGTTGTTGGTCCTCTAGATCGGTGATCCAATGGCCACTTTCTCTCTTCCTCCTGAAATTTTGATCTCTCCAATTTATAAGTATTTCTAAGTGTTCACGAGTCTCGACCTTTGCTCCTCCTATGAGTCTGTCTCTTGGAACTTGTTTGCACTTCTAGAAACCGATATCTCTTATGAGCTTTCTTGTCTTCTACACTCTTGAGTTTTTGTTCATTGTTGTTCTTTCCATCAATAACAAGAACATTCTTCCTATAAACATTCCAACAACATCACATTCTTCCACAAAAGTGTGAACGTCCTATTTCATACCATTCTATAAAAAATAATGTTTGACTCGGTCATAGGTTTTTATAAACCCTGAGTTCCCAACTATGGGTGTAACATGAAGCTCAAAACATATCATGAATTTATGTTGTGACTATTTACTTAAGTACAAATCGACTTTGTAGTGAAGCTTGTCATTGTTCCAAGAGTACCCTGAGGAAACTGGAGAATTGGCATGTAATTGTTGGATCATATGAAAAAAAGTTGGATCTTGTAGCCATTCGTGGCGAACTACTTGGAGCCAATATGGTACAATGAAGGAGAGGGAAAAAATGGACCCTTGATCTTCATATTTTCTTGAAAGAGGGTCATCAACCACATTCTCTTTTCCTTTCTTGCAAATGATCTCATAATCATATCCAAAGAGCTTAGTTACCCATTTTTGTTTCTATGGGGAGGAAGGGAATTGCACTAGAAAATACTGGAGGCTTTGATGATCTATCTTAATTTTGAAGAGACTCCCCAATAGATAAGGGTGCCATAGATCCACTGCATGAAAAATAGTCAGCATTTCCTTTCCATAGATTGATTGGCCCAAATGTCTCTCTAATAGTTGTTTGTTGGTAAAGGCCAAAGGTTGACCATCTTGCATAAGGACTTCTCCAATTCCTCTCCCGAAAGCATCACATTCTGGGACAAGTGTCTTTATGAAATCAGGAAGGTCCAGGACTAGAGCGGTGCACATAGGCACCTTCAAGGCTTGAAAGGTCTAATCAATTGTGGGAATCCAAGTGAAAAAATTATTTTTAAGGAGAGAAGTGAGAGGCACCGCTATCTTTCCATAATTCTTAACAAACTTGTGATAATATCCTGTTAAACCCAGAAAACCACGCAATCATTTTTTAGTCGTTGGGTGAGGCCAATCCTACATATCTTCAATCTTCTTATCATCCACCCTAACACCCGCCTTGCCAACAATATGACCCAAGTACTCTACTTTCAAGGCTCCAAAAGCACATTTATATTTTTTTAAGGAAAATTTGGTGTTGAGAGAGTAGAGGTAGAATGTGATCCACATGAGGAAAATGGGTTTTCTAGGTTTTACTATAGATGAGGATATAATCAAAGAAAAATAACACAAAAGGACGGAGAAAGGGATGGAATACATGATTCACGAGGCTTTGGAAAGTGGAGGGAGAATTACACAAGCCAAAGGGCATGACCAAAAAATCACAGTGGCCCTCAGGAGTTTGAAATGTAGTCTTAGGAATGTTTGCCTCATTCATACATATCTGGTGGTAGCCAGAATGAAGATCAAGTTTAGTAAAGAATTGGGCACCACTCAATTCATCCAATAGATCATCAATAACATGAATGGGAAATTTTTCTTTGATGGCGAGTTTGTTGAGGGAACAAAAATTAGGACACATGATCCAAGAGCCTTCTTTCTTGAGGACCATGACCATAGGAGAATAATAGGGGCTTGTACTAGGATATATAATTCATGTGGTGATCAATTCTTCAACAATTTTCTCAATTTCATTTTTCTGGGAAAAGGGATGATGATATGGATAAACATTGGGAAGAGGGTTGTTGGGGACAAGGGGAATGGAATGATAATGAACACCAAGGGAAGCAGGAAGTCCCTTGGGAGTGAAAAAAATAGCTTGATTCTTGGAGAGGATGGATTAGAGGTCTAGAAGTACAAAGGGTGTCTCATTGGCGTGAATGGAATCAAGTTGTGAAATAATGTCGGAATGACCTTTTTTGAGGATGGCTTCCATACAATGGGAATTCATGATCTCAGGGGAACCTATTGTGATGCCTTGGAACTTATAATGTTAGCCCTCCTAGTTGAATTTCATGGTTAATTCCTTAAACTCCATGATAATGGGACCCATAGTCCTTATCCATTCAGCACCCAACACAATGTCACAACCACCCATATTGATAAAAAACATATGAGATTTCATGTGGTACTGGCCAATTTGGAGATGCACATTTTCATACCAATCCCCACATTTCATGGACCCTCCATTGGCAATCATGATTTGAAAATTATTGAATGCATGGATATAGTAATTAGTTCTTGGGAAATGCAGCGATGAATTAAATTTTGGGCGTTTCCACTGTCAACAAGGATGATGACCTTTTGATGCTTGATGTAACCAATTATATTGAGGCTTTGGGGAGCAAAGAATCCATTGAGAGCATTCAGGGAAATGATCAATTCAACTTCAGGAGGGTCGGAGGGTGAGTTTAGGTGACTCCGCCACAAGGGGGGCCTCGACATTGTCTTCAGAAACATTCTCGAAGATGGCCATAAAAATATTTTGTTCCTTACAATTGTGCCCATGAAAATATTTGTCATCATAATGATAAAAAAGGCCTTTGATTTGGCATTCAGTCATTTCTTCCTTAGTCAATTTCTGGATCTTTAGTGGAGTGGAAGGAGGAGTAGGAGTGACTGGTTTAGGGAAAGTAATAATGGAGGGTTTTATGGTTTGAGAAGAGACAACATGTTTTGATTCCTTATCTCTTTTAGTATCTTCCACCCAAATCTGAGGATGAGCCATGAGTACATGGGTACAAATCTCATCATTGAGGCTACTGATAAAACATTATCAGAAAAAATCATCAAACATCATACATGTCCTCTCTGTAGAAATCCAATTGCTCAAAAGTAGTTATAAAGTCTTCCACTGTGCCAAATTATTTCAACTTTTTCAAATGACCTAAATGGTTCGTGTCATTCTCAAAGAGTTCATAAAGCTCTACCACAAATTGTGTCCAAGCCACATACCCTTGGCGGGAATGTTTTCTCCATTGCCACCATTTCCAACATTCTTGACCTAGATGGAGAATACCATACCAAATTTTGGCCAACTCATCACTAATTCCATACAAAGAGAAATAATGTTCCATTTGAGTTACCCAACTAGTGGGATCTGAGACATCAAATTTTTTCACATCCACACGTGGAAGGCACAAGCCATGCTGAAAGTGATGGGGCTCAAAATTTTGGATTTGGAGGAAGTTTCACCTTCATAGTGAAAAGGTAGATTAGAGGAGGTAGGATCTGTAGGGATATTCAACTTGGTGCAGATCACATTAGTGAAGGATGCAAGATGCGTAGTGAGGTCTTGTTTGACGGTTTCCATTTTTTCATCTATGGAGGAATGCATGTTTTTATTAATGGAGGCAATATTGGCACTGGGATACCTCACTTATTGATGGGTCTCTAGGAAAGTAGTGGACAAGGAATTGAAGCAGGATTCCAAGTATTGGCTACAGGTGTGGGCCATGATGTAGAGGGAAAATGGAAAGGGATGGGTGGGACAACATAAAAAATTATTTATGGGTGAAGGGTATGAGGAAAATCAGGACGACAACGAGAATCCAATACGGTAAGGCCCAAATAAGGGTGTCGGGTCCATGGGAAAAATAATTTTCTGAAAAATGATAGGTATGACTATGATCAGGGAGAAGAGAGGAATCCAATGGGATAGGGCTCAAATAATGGTACCACGAGGATCTAGACTATTTTTATTTTTTATTTTTTATTTTTTGTTTTTACTCTTTCAGAGTTATACTTTTATCTGAAGAATAAGATAGTTTTGAAACGCCCAAATTCTTAGCAGGAATAAATGTGTAGAAATTGTGTAACCAAAATGCAGGAGGCACAGTTGCGCGACAATAGATTTTATCTGTTTTGTTTATGTTTCCATCCCAAGGGTTATGGTATGCAAGGTGTCTACATATAAGGGTTTTTTGTGTGTTATAGCTCTTTGATATACATGTGGGGTCCAACAGTAGTACTCGGCACAATATCTCAGGGCACCAACTAAGGAGACTAGATCATGCCCTTAGTTGTACTACCAAAATACCGAAGTACTAGAGAGTATCTTCCCGTGTAATATTCTCGGTGGAACTATAGAAGTCAAGAGGTCGATCTATTTATCTATGGAGCGATTTAGGAGATCTAGTTTGATCTGTATATAGGTGTTGTATGATGCACTACCACTCGAAGGGGTACCAATAAGGGTTACAAGGGTGGACAATAGATGTGCACTTTAGTACCACTTGTATTTCCTACATGTATTACTCCCCTACTATGAGTTTATGCATGTAACGACAGATCTTTGTAGCTTTAAGACGTCGAAATACGTCTCTACCATGGAAAAAAAATAACCCACAATTTTCAACCAAGGAAAGTGTTATGATACCACTTGTAATATTCCAGATATAATATAGTATGCAGAACAAAAATATTTAGAAAGAAATGGAAAAACAATAATAATGTAACTAGATCAATATTAGAATAATACCAGAATAACACCAGAAAGAGCGCCTTTATTACTGATAGCAATGTTCACTTCCCTCTTCAAGGGGGCAACCTCTAGTAGAGTAGAGCTCTATTACAATAATATCCAATAAAAAACTTCTCATACCCTCTACTCATATTTATACTAAATATATCTATCCAAAATAACAATCTATAGGAAGATCCTTATAGAAGTGGAAACTTCTATTAGGTATTCTTAAATTTGAATTATTCCTCCATATTTCTAGTCCTTATTAATATTGTCCTTTATTACATGGAAATATATTTTTCTACCTACGTGAGGGGTTAGGGAGGTTAGGTCCCTATCACTCTTTCTTATGTTCAAGGTATACATCCACACAAACATGACATAGTAATTTAAAAACATGCTTACAGCATGCACCTTTATGCCTCTCATTTCCTGAAGAGGATTATTTCTCCTTTATGATGCAGGAGCATCTCTCTACTTCAACCAGTCAGCCAACCAACCACGTCAAAAAATTCAAATCACATGTTAAAGAGAGGCGTAGTCCTCATTTAAAATTTGAATGAATGTAATTAAATGTTTTAGGCTGTTGAGCCATGAAGTCGTGCCTTTGTGCAGGCATTAGAGTAGGTAGGCCTTTAAATGTTTGTAAGGCTGAGATCTAGATCCAGATGTTGGACTAGATAGCCCATTCAATGTAATTGAATAGGGTAGGTAGATTGGAGGGAAGAACTCTAAGATCCCCCTCAGGTAAAAGATCAATTTTGATCTCATTTTGAGTAATTTGGATAGTTGTAAGAGCTAGGGGGAGAGAGAGGATAGAATAGAAGAGAATCTACGAGTAGGGAGAAGAAGAGAAGGAGCCGAGAACTTGTTACAGGCTGTGCTCAGGAACACCTGGTAAATATAGGCATTTGCCATATTTAATACAAATAGCAGTTTTTCCTGCATCTTTCATGTGTTGAATGAATGTATGTGAGTGTTATTTATATGATATGAATTTATGTTGTAGATGTATGTTGTAAGTTTACATTCGCAGGAGTGTGTTTGATTTCCAGGGTTAGAAGTCTTTGAGGCTTCACACTAGGAGGGTGTGACAGAACGTTGCTGGTTCTGATAGTCGTGCACAGAAAGTGCATTTCTGAATTCTGCGGGTTCAGGCAAAGACATGCTGCAACACAAAAACTAGAGTCAACAACTCAAAGGAGACTTGTGAGGTTGTTGAACACCTCAGGAGGTAAAGTTGTGTAGGAGATACACAGTTGCATACATAAACATGGAGGAATTCTGTGAATCTATTCTAGGAAGGCATCGAGCAGGTGCAAAGGAGTGTACAGAGGAGGAACTCTGTCATGAGTTCATTGAAGAAACAAAATCACTAAGGATTCTGAGAGCTATTCCAAGTGGGCATTGAGAACATCCATAGTGATGCATTGAGAAGAACTCTATTGTGAGCTCAGACAGGAGAACCAGAATCTTTGAGGATTCTGAGAGCTCTGCCAGGTGGGCATGGAACAGGTGCATAGGTGCACAGAGGAAGTACAGAAATGTTGGATGTTCTGTGAGAAGACACTCTACCAGGAGGGCATTGAGTCATTGTGTAGACAAGCACAGGAGAAGAGAACTCTTTGGGTTCTATATTTTGAAGGAAGAGTCCACTAAGGGATCTTCATAGGGTTGTTGAACGCCCTGCAGACTCAGAAAGAGGTTGCTTGAGAGAAAGATAGCCTGGAAGGCATCCAATTTCTCCATCTGTGGGAGAAGGAAGAAGGATTTATTTCCTTAGATATCTAATTTGTTGAGAAGCTCAGGAGAGATATCACCTTGTGTGTGTGAAGACTCTGTAGAGACACATAAGTCAAAGAATCCCTTGTGGATTCACAGACAAGATCAAGAGGAATAGTGCTTTAGGTGCATAGAGCATAGATGTAAGGAGTGCAGAAACCGAAGAACTCTTTGGAGGAGTTCAGAGTTCCCAGAAGCTTAGGAGGAACAATGTTTTCATATGCATGGGAGAAATCAAAAGGAAGGAGTTCGCAGAGGAGAAAGAGGCAAAGGTTGAGGCCTTTGGGAAGCTTGGAATTCTTCCAAGTGCAAGAAGAAAGCAAAGAAGCTCAGGAGGAGCAACGCCAGCCATTGGATCAATCGAAGAGATTCGGACCATTGAAGATTTCATGTCCAGGGAGCATCAGAGTGAGCGCACAGAAGAGGAGATCGTCAGTCGTCAGATCTCACTCAGATACCCGTTAGCCGTTGGATCGGGTGAAGATATGCAGAGTTTTAGCCTCTGGAGTGTGCATAGAAGAACGGATCTGGACCATTGGATATTGATTCGAATACCCATCAGTCGTCAGATCTGATTGGAGTTGCACGTGGTTTAAGCCTTCATGGATAGGGAGAAGAAAGTCCCAAAAGAGTTGTTTCATCGGGATAACAGCCATCGAGATATCGGGAAACTCCATGGTAAAAGTCGCGGGAACGATCTAAGTCATCCATCAGTTGGGACACGTGGGTGAGATCAGGAGCCCATTGGCATTTTGGATATCGAATGAGTAAGATGCCGGGACATTTCGACATTTGATGTCGTGAAATCCCAAGAGTTAATCAGGGCCGTCCATCTTGAGGGGACGTGTGGCGAAGATATAAGATCTTGGAAAGGTCCCGAAAGGGAAGACTCCATCGGAGTTTCAAGACTCGGTAAATTGGGAGTCTCGAGGATAGGAGATCGGGTAAATCCATAGTGAAAACCCTGATTTTGATCTGGACTATCCATCTGTTGGAGGCACGTGGCAGATATCGGAAACCCATCGATATTTCGACTATCGAGGTTTTGAGTTGATAGAGAGTCTCTGTCATCGGGGTTTCATAAATCCCAAAATAGTTAGATTGGATCAGGGTCAACCATATGGTGGGGACACATGGTGGAGATCCAGACTATCAGGGAAAGTCTCGAAAGAAAAGTCAAACCAGTGCATCGAGGTTCGACGTTTCGCGAATCCTGAGGACAAGACTTCCAGAGCATCAGAAGTCGTGAAATCGCGAGAGGTGATCAGGACCGTCCATATTGAGGGGACACGTGGCAGCGATCTAAACCTTCGGGAAAGGTCCCAATAGGAGGGCCAAATCGGGAAATCAAGATTCAGAGAATCGAGAATCCTGATGACACGAGGTTTATGCATTTCAGCATTGGAAAGTCTGAAACCCCGATAGGAGTTAAGGTTGCGGTCTTGTGAGATAGTGGTCACGCGGGCCAGGAGTTTAGCCAGGAGAGATAACACATAAAGGGTCGTATCGACGAATTGGCTCATTGAAGATCATGGATTCAAGAGGACAGGGAACTCTTGACATCAGGGATCACGAAACCCCGAAACCTGAAATTATCAAGCAGGGAAAAGTCATAGGTGCGTGCAGAGGCCGTGATAGGGAAATAAGGACCTATGGATTGGGAATTTGAGATTCTAGTGGGAATAGAAAGAGTCGCTTCGACTCAAGGGAATTTAGACAGAACGATCCTTAAGATCGGGAGGTCAGCGCAGAGGTCTTTGCTGAGGCAGAGGGTGCAGTCTACGTCAAGTTTGGTATCAGAGCACGGATTCTGTTTGTATATTGCAGACAGAGGAGGTAAAGGAAGAAGACAGAGTACTGAAACTCTGTAAGGATTTGTTTGCAGGTAGGCAACAATCCATAAGCAGTCAAGAGGACTGTAGGAGAAGCTGGGACACTCAGGTTTGCAGAGTGAGCAACAGATTTTCCAAGAAGGCAGATAGACAATGACATGGCTACTGAAGGCCGTAGGTATGCTGGAAGGAAAAACTCAGAGCTATGGAGCCAAAAAGATAAAGATGGAGAGCTCGCTGATATAAAGAAAGAAATAGAAAATCTTGCATTGAGGATGCAGCAGAATGCCAAGCCGAGATGGGTGTATGAATGGCCCATGAGGAAGGCAAAAGAAAAATGGTCAGTCAAGGAGTTGATGGCTAGAAGACATAATAGATTGTTGAGAGGATGGTTGAGGCATGCTGAAAACATCAATGGATATGAGGAGATGGTTCAGATATGTGAACCAGAGATTGGGAGAATTCTTGGTGAAGATAATGAAATGGGATCTGCGGAGGATCTCAAGAACTGCCAGGTGGGTAGAGAAGAAATTCCAGATTGCCAGGTGGGCAATGAGTTGAGATCACTACGGGATATCAGAGACTGTCATGAAGATAGCCGAGGAATTTCACATTGCTAGTTGGCCAATGAAATGAGATTGTTGCAGGATCTCGAAGACTGCCAGGAGGGTAGAGAGGAAATTCCGATTTGCCAAGTGAGCAAAGGAACAGAGATGGAATCAGTTGATTCCATGGACTGTCAGGAGGGCAGTGGGAGCATCTCAAATCGCCAGGTGGGTAGATATGTTTTACACATTATTTTCGTCATCCCTATGATCGTTAATGATGTAAACCTATATGTTTCCTTCAGAGGGGTCAGTGGCCTGAGTTCCTAAAGAGAGAAGGGAGAAGAACTTCTCCTGAAAAAAGAAGTTGATTTTTCCTATGTAAAAACCTTATAAAAAGGGAAGTTCGCAGGTTGCTATATAGGCAGGGTGCGAGAATGACCCATTCTCGCAGGTTGCACTATAGCTAGGGTGCGAACACCTCGCAGGTTTCTCTATAGCTAGGGTGCAAGAATGCCTGCACGTGGGAAAAATGAGTGTTTTCTCAGATCTTCTAGAAGGAGAAACTTCTATGGTGAGGTGGCATCCGAATGGTTTGGATCTTACTCTCTTTCATGATTTAGTGGGATCATCCTAACCTCCTCACCTTATCCTCTTCAACT